>JAQGAC010000015.1:0-94396 GCA_034696585.1 Isotomurus maculatus | reverse complement strand
CTGAGCATAGGAGCCAGAAGATATTATTTTTTGAATTCTTAGTTGCCATGAAAGACACTGGGCACCTTCTTCGACGCTGGTACAAAGTAATTATTCTCATCTGGATAAGTTTATTCCTATTTCTGTCTCAAAATCACAAGTCACAACTTCTAGTAAATATTAAATAGCTCTCTTCAAAATCTCCGCAATGGATGTAATTCATATTCTTGGACCTCGAAAAGCTTTAAAGCGAAGCAAACCCATGCCGAATTTCGGATTACCGTCGAACAGACCTTGTTCTGCTGGTTCTTTACTCAAACGTACGAACGGTGAAGTGAATATCCCAAAGCTCATGACAAGTTCGAAGCCTGCAAAATTTGAGCCCACTGTGAAAGAACAATGTCTTCGGCTTGTTGGTCCAACTCAGCAAACCAGAATCGTATATCAAGCTCAGATAACCAGGAATAATGTGAGAGAAAAGAACGGGGCCGCAAATCAAGGAAACCCTGCTCACAGGATTGTCCCCAGTTCATCGGGAACTTCCACAGATCACTCTGCTTCTACGCTAACTGCTCCAGATTCTTCCAACTCAGCAGTGCAAAGTATTTCACCTAATACGTCTAGCCTTGGTGTCCCGACCAAATCAACGAGAGATTCAGTTACTGTCTTAACTTCGGCTTCTGCCAAGACACTCGATTCTGATGGTTTAAGCATCTCAACCAACAAACTTACTGTTTCTTCGAGGAATTCCATTCCAGTGGCAGTTGTTCATTCCAAAGATTCCAAACCTCCAGTAAAAACAGGGCCGATCTGTAAACCACCCGTGACAATAATTGACATGAACGCAAACACTGGCAACTTGACTCTTCCACCTCCTGATCCTGATAACATCAATTTAATCACCTCAAGTAAAATAATATCAACAGAACCAGCGTTGCCTCTTGCTACTCCTGCAGGTCCTAACGGCATCGCCTTAATCGGATCGAGCAAGAGAGATTTGGGAAATCGAAGTAAACTCTCCATGAACTCCAACAAGTCTTTGAGACGTAAGTACCAAACTGAAAGTTTAGGCTAAACTGTGACTTTGAATTTTGAATTTTTTTACAGCAAAACCATTAGAGACTCCCGGAGTCACAGATAGCAACGCTGGAGGAGACTTTAATCAACTCCCATCTGCTCCAGGCTCAACTCTTCATCCGGCTGTAACTCCACCAATGTCAGTTTCTATGTCCTCCATTGACGCCGCCTCCTCTTCGAAAACTACGCAACCTGAACGAAAGAAAGAACCAAGTGAACACACTCAACCACTGGTAAGCGATTCTGCACAGGAACAAGTATGAATTAATGGTAGAAAAAATATTGAATGTCGACTTCCTGTGAATTTCGAATTTTCAGAAAAGTATCCCTAAGTCTAGCAAGCATAGCTCAAAAAACAAAGCTTCAAAAGTTCAAGTTCCTGAAGATTCTGACTGCGAAGAGCCACAGATGATCATGTGTAACAATGGAGCCATCAGATTTCAGCTCCCGTGAGAATTGAGTCAATCTTTTGGTTTCACATTGATTATTGATGAGCTCATGCTCCTTATCATTTTAGTGGTCGAGTGCAGCACAAGACAACAATCAAACTTGCTCATTATCCAGAGAATAAATCAGGAGAGACTATTGTCATCAACGTTCCTGAGGGAGAGAAAGACAGTTGCTTCGTGGAGAACAGCCAAAACGGCCCTTCGCCACAAATAAGGAACTTCAATCCCGGACAACCTAACCTCCCTCCTCCGCCACCTCCTCCTGGAAACATGCCGGGCATTGAATTCCCACCGAACATCCCAAACAATTACCAACAGCAGTATTACAACCCTGGGAACTCAATGAATGGACAGAACTTTTTCTACCCGCAATCTCAACAACAATACATGCAACCCAATGCAGGTTTTGACTATGGATTCATGAATGGGATGAATGGAGGACCGGGGTTCACTAGGAATGACCCTTACAACTACTACAGCGGGCCACCCCCACAACCTCCTCCACAAAACTATCAGCCTTATGGATACGGCTATCCAAACTAAAACGAATGAGAATGACAAAATGTTGCTGCTTAATGTTTAAGTGATTGACAGGTAGCCCATATTATTTAATTGGCACGATAAATTCACGTGAGGAGAAAAACTGATAACATGCACCCCATGCGGTATCGATTATTGTCACCAATCCATCACTAGCTTATCGCAATACTTGCGAAGATATGCAAAGATTGTTTCGTACACATTGACCACAACATTATAAATCCACATTTATTTGCAAAAATGTATATAACAATATACAAACTAAAACTTAAGACTGATTAGGTCGTCTGGTCCCACTACTCATTATTCTGTCACAAAGATAATCCACATTAACAATGAAGTTAAGATAACATACGTCCATCACTGATTGTTGAATTCACAGTCCAAAACTTCGCAGTATCTTGTTACTTCCCCGGAATAAATTACACTGACACTTCATTCCAAGTGAGACACTTGTCACGATGAAATTCGCTCTAATTTGCACCCTTGCTCTCACAATTTTCTCCGCAACTTCTGTTTCCTCAGAAGTTGGGGAGAAAGTTCGGTATGACAATTACAAAGTCTACCGATTTGTTCCCCACACCGAAGAAGAGCGACAAGTCCTTCTGGAGATGCAAAGGAATAATCCCGGGGTAGGAGCATCAATAACTTAGCTCCATAATTAATCAGGCTGACAAGAACATTTACTCTCCGTTTCAGGTTATTTTCTGGAAAGGAGTGAAGAATGTCGGACAGCCGGTGGATATCATGTTTCCTCCTCATTTGCAGCGAGACATTGTTTCCCATTTCATGACGAAGAAAGACGTGTCTACAACTTTGTTTGTGGATGATGTTCAAAAGTTAGTTTCGAAATTCTAAAAGGCAGGTCTTAATTTCGTAACAAGCTATAAATAATGAGTTATCCCGCAGGCTGATTGATGAAGAAGCAGCAGGAGTTCTCCAAGCTGGAAAAGCTTTGGACTGGACTACTTACGGACAATTGGAGGATGTGGGTGGCTCACTGTTAAACTATTTAGAAATATTCTTACCTCTTAAACCAAATTTTGATCTGGTGTATTAGATCTACGCGTTCTTAGATGAACAAGCCGCAGCTCACTCTGACATCGCCCAGGTAGAAATATTGATTTGCATTTTATCACTAGAAACCTTCTCACGTCTAATTCGACCCTCACCGTTTAGATTGTCACCATCGGTCAAAGTTCTGAAGGCCGAGACCTTAAGGTCCTCAAGATCTCAAAGTCTGGAGAAACTAAGCCAGCTATTTGGTACGACTCGACCATCCACGCCCGAGAATGGATCAGTGGGGCAACTTGCACGTACCTCGTTAACGAACTTCTTACCAGCACTAACCCTGCTATGCAACAATTAACAGAAGATTTCGATTGGTACATTTTGTGTGTCGCAAACCCTGATGGGTATGTTCCATACTTAAAACCAAGTGACTTCCTATGCTTCGATTGACAGAATAGTTATAACAAACATCTCCGCATATTTCTAGATACGTGTATACTCACAACACTGACCGAATGTGGAGAAAAGTAAGTTTAATAGCTTCATAATTAACCTTGGCACGCACGGGTTTCTCTAGATTCTACACTTTAGATTACTCCAAGATTACTCACACTCCATTACACAGTGTTAATTACCTTTCTCCGTGAATTAATTACTCTAGACACGATCACCTACCAGCTCGCCTTTCGGATGCAAAGGAGCAGATCCAAACCGTAATTGGGATTACCGATGGGGAAGTAAGACAAGAATCCTTACTCCTTATGCAATAACTCCACGAGTAGTATAACTCCACGATGAATCGTTTATAGCTGGAGGCTCATCTGCTGCTCCTTGCGATGACACATTCATGGGTGGCTCAGCTTTCTCCGAAGTAGAAGTGCAGGCCATGTCAAACTACTACAACACCATTGCCACCAGAGCCGTCTTCTTCTTGAGCATTCACTCCTACTCCCAACTTATCCTCTTGCCTTATGGCTATTCCAACACACGATACGATGACTACCAAGAATACGTATGCAATTATTACCTAACCAAATCTCCTTTACTACACGTAGCAGTTCCATTTAATCGCATTTCCTCATTCCTTCCAGATGAGAATCGGCCAGGCTGGTGCAGATGCTATGGCTTCGCGGTATAACACTCGATTTACTGTTGGAAACATCGTCGACCTTCTCTGTAAGATCTCAAGAAACGAGACAACCATAATTCACTTACACTTAACTCTAAAGAGCTTTCCTTATTGATCCCATTAGACGTGTCGAGTGGTGGGAGTGTTGATTGGATCAAAGGTGTTCACGACACAAGTCTTGTCTTAGCGATGGAACTTCGCGACACTGGACGATACGGTACAGAACCCACAAGCATAAAAAACATCCTACAACACAAATATTTACCCGTAAAACCAGATCATAAAATCCTAAATATGATCTTCCTTTCAGGCTTCATTCTTCCTCCAGACCAAATCCTTCCCAGCAGTTTGGAACTCATGGACTCCATTCTCGAGTTGGTAGCCCAACTTCGTAATCGCATTAAGGCATAAAAATATAAAAAACTAACTTTTATTCTGTGGCTTGATGCAATTTAAAGTTTCAAAAATAAATAATTCGAATCATCTTCTCTTATTTCCTCACACCTTCTTTCAACTTTATTTATGGACACATTCCATTAATAAACTCTGACTGACTGTGTGTGTGTGTGTGTGTGAGTTTTATTCAACTTTCCCTTGGCAAAAGACGAGAATTCGAGAATAAAGTTATTGGAAAGTTTGTGCCAGGAAAGTAGGACGCACACAAAAGATATGGAAAGTAATTTTGACACACTTAGGGAGTTCAGGGAAAGAGATGCTCTTTACTCTCTGCTTTTCTACGTCATCCATTCAATTGTGGAAAACCAACACCTACGCACAACACAATAACTTCTTCCTTATGAACGGCAGCCCCATTACAGTTTCCATTTGACTCGTCTTTGTTGTTGTTTGACCAGCACTCACATTTATGTTCTCTCCCACAGTTATCTACACACGTTCACACGGTGCCTCTCCATACAGAAATAGCTGAGAGAAAGTTCGTTCCCACAGAAAGAATTTCGAAACCCATGCGCGAAAGATGGCTCAGAGGATCGATAGCCAGTTGGGAAACCTTTCTCCCTTCTCTCTATAAGCAATAGCTAGCAGGAGTAGCTGAGCTGTGTGGAAATTATTTCGCGTGTTGTGTGATGATACGATGGAAATCCTGGAGATTCCACGTCGAGGAAGGTATCAGTTCACATCCTGTGCTTTCTCGGCTTTCTCTACTCACATTGCCTACACACAGTCCCCCGTAAGGAAAGTTCCCTATCAACCCACGACCTCCAGAAGTGTCGAACAGACTTCGTCACTTTCTCCCCGTCTTTCGCTCCGTTACTTCAGATTTGTTTTAATTCCTTGTGCGTGAATCTCTTCTCTCTCTCTCTCTGTAGATAAATATTATTTCATTTCAATTATAGTTAACTTTAGTTCGCCCCTACTAACTCCCAACATTAACATTTGTGTATTTACATTTGTGTGCGTGTAAATTACTGTAAATTTATTTAGTCTAGCGTGTTTCAGGGAGTAAAACACGGGTACGCATAATTTACATGAGAACCTACTTTCATTCTGAATGAATCTCATGAGTGTTCCGCTAATCGTTGTGCTCTGTGTTTGTTCCGTCTATTCCAATTCAGTATTGTTTTACTATGGGTGATTATAATTGTACATTCAGAACTACTCTGCCGGCCAAAGCGTCGAAAAATGAGTCAGGGGTTTGGTCGGTCTTAAAACACTGTGTGGGAAAGGACGTGTCGAAAATAACAATGCCGATTCAATTCAACGAACCCATTTCCTTCCTTCAACGAGTTTCCGAGCATATGGAGTATGCCTCGTTGCTCAAACTTGCTGCTTCCTCAGTCGATCCCATCGATCGTATTCAAGTAAGTAAAAAATCATTCTTGCCGACGAGTCGATAATTAGATTAGGAGAAGAGATAGAGTTGTGTGTGTGTGTGTTTAACTTTGTATTGTGTTCCAGAATGTCGCTGCTTTCGCTGTAAGTGCTCTGGCTTCCAATTGGAATAGACTAGGAAAACCTTTTAACCCAGTTATTGGTGAGACCTTCGAGCTCCAACGAGATGACTTCAGGTAAAAGAACTTTCCATGAGAGAGACAGAGAGAAAGGAGCTGATAAATAATTCAGTATTCGTGTACAGAATGCTGTGTGAACAAGTCTCCCACCATCCTCCTATCTCGGCATTTCATGCTGAGTCTCCCTTGTATGTCTTCCACGGATACATACATCCGAAGCTTAAGCTCTGGGGCAAATCTGTAGAGGTTCATCCTAAAGGAACAATGAAACTATATCTGAAGAAGTAAGGAGAAGCCCAGGACATTCGTAAATAAATAATTAACATTATTGACTTTCTACTCTGCTCTCTTCAGATTCAATGAAACTTACACATGGAAGAATATCAATTGTACCGTTCATGGAGTTATCGTAGGGAAGCTGTGGATCGAGCATCATGGAACAATGGAAATTACATGTCCAGAAACGAGTCTTTCTCTCAGTTTACATTTCAAACCGGCTGGTTGGTTCAATAAAGAATTGCACATGGTAGATGGATTCCTCATAGATTCCAAGTAAGTGTCACACGCACACACACATTAAGGAATATCCTGATATGCTTAAACTGTAATGGATGTAACGGATTGTTTCTTTGCGTGATTTAGAAAAACTAAGCACAGATACGTATACGGGAAATGGACTGAGACCCTGCGCTCATGTGATAATCCTTCGTATGATGAGTACATGAAGGCAAATGCTCATAAATTCAAGTGAGTGGCTTGCCTAATGGAAGTTTATTATTACTCGCAGTACCTCACAGGATTTTTAAGACTTTCCCATGACATAAATTCACACACGATTTCATTGCAGATTGGGCGAACCTGCGACAGACACTTCCAGAAAGTCTCCACTTGTCAGTCCAATTCCTGGAAGGAAGATATTTGCTAAGTTCAATTCGCTTTCTCTCGGGAAATCTTTCAGCACAAGTGTGGATGTGAGTTAAATACTACGTCAATATTAATGAACTTGTATTGCCCACAAACTGTCCTGTACTTCTGTTGATCGTCTTCAAGTTTGTGTACATCTCCTGGGACGAAGTATATAGTTTCTTATGACGCAAGTCTTGGTGGCTTAATTTTCATCACACAAAGTTTCCCAATTACTTCTTCGAATTACTTTTAACAGAAACGTTAAACAACAAAAGAGCTAGTTAAGCTTTCCGAGAAAGGCTGACTGGATTCTCCTACTTGTTGGTGATCTTTGACGAATGGAACAAAAGTCCAGGAATCTGAGCTGAAAGCAATAGTTGAATTTTCCTTTTTCGTGCTAGCAATACACAGTGACTGTTAGATAAAGAACTCTAGAACTCTAGAACTCTAGTCAAAAGCAGAGAAATAAGAGAGACAGAGATTTTTGGTGGTGTAATTAGGTAGCTAGGAAGGCTTTGCTGTTGTTGCCCCCGAATGGCTCATTATGTTAAAGAGACGGAGAGTGGAGCCTGACAAGGAAAGTAATTGGATAACCTCTCTTTGATCTCTCGTCTCTTTTGTCCCAAATAATTACCCCCCAGTGCACAATGCACTTGAATTTTCAATAGATCTCATTGTTAACCTCAGACTCCATTATGTTCATTGTAATTGTGTGCTTTTTCACCAGGCAAACTCATCGCAGGATGGGGATTTATCTCCAGGAAATGACGAGGACACAATCCCAAAGTCTGACGGGGAGGTGATCGATATACGCAATTCAGTTTGTCTTTGGGAAGCGTCTCCACGACCCGACTATTCATCAGAAGTAAAACTTGTTCGACAATTCCTTTCTTTACTTGCATGAGAGCACGACGTGATCAAGAGAGGTGGATTTATCTGTCTCAATGCTGTGTGAGACTCTAAAGATAAGATTGCCGTATAGCCAGCCTGTCTCTCACTCTTTCAAGAAGAACTCTTTTTAGAGCTCATTTTCCTCCAGTAAATTTCAACTCACGTCATCGTGAACCACACGAAAAGAGAAGAGAGCCCAGCTCAGCGGCTTGACGAGATTGACATGCCATTTAACTCCTGCCACGTTCAAATGAAATCTCGTTTTACACTCCACTTTACAGTCTGTAATGAGTTCAGAGTGAATTGAGTGAAACCACAAACAGTTCTGCAGAGTAGTTAGTTCATTCTCTCTGAGATTCATAATCAACTCAAGCAGCCTCGAGGTCTCAAGGGGACGTTAGAGAGAACTCTCACGAGAACAATTCATCCACAGGCGACTTTACCCGTTTTCACACAAACAAATCTCGACAGGTAGATTGTAGGCTATGCAATAAATCTGCTACATAATTCATACTTCATCCTCCTAGAAAATAGACCCAAGGAGAAATCCTATTTTTCTTTTTCTACAAGTCCAATCTCTAGCAGTACACAAAATGGAAGGAAACTTGTTTTCCGCTTCGAGAACACAATGAAGGACGAGTGTTTGAGGAATTCTACTTTATGATGAGAGCACGCGATAACGTGGAGAAAGTGGAAAGAGAAAGAACGACCAGGTGGTTGTTCCTTCCCAACTCTCAAGTAGATTTATGCAAATGCTGCACCTGCTTCAGAAGTGGAGTTTCATGCTTTATGATCATCGGAATGTTCTGCTCCCGTGTTGATTCTCTAAGGAGAAACCAATTCAATGTGTAGCAAGTAATCCTTCTCTGGGAAGCAATATTAGGGGACTCTTAAATTCGTGTAATGAAAGAGACTCGAGAATTCTTCGCAAGTGCTTCGTGCCCCAACCTCCAAGTCGATACGTGAGTGAATGTCTGTTCTGTCTGGTTTTTAGTATTACCACTTCACCCTGTTTGCGATGGGACTGAATCAGATTCTTCCTGAGATGGGTTCTTTGTGTCCGACTGATTCAAGGTGAACTTGACATCTCAACCGTCTGCATTTTATTTACTTGAAAGACTACAATTCTAATCTGATCGTAGGCTCCGCCCTGACATCAGAAAACTAGAGGAAGGAGACCTGGAGAAAGCAACCGAGGAGAAAACAAGGCTTGAAGAAAAGCAAAGGAAGTTTCTCAAGGCTCATGCAGACTACAAACCCAACTGGTTCAATAAAAACGGAGACGACTGGGAATTCAATGGGAAATATTGGCTGGAAACTAGCAAAAGTCATATCATCAGTTTGTTTTAATTATTGATCCTGGCTTTATACACAACACATCTATTACTTAACAGTATTTACGAATACCCGCCCATGTGCATTTATACAGGTGATTTGAAGCTGTCATGTTATTATAGCGTGTATGATTCCAATCAACATAACTTCCATAAGCCTCCCATATTATCATCACACCTTCACCTGTCATATTCTTCCCTGCCAGGGTGACAACAAACGCGTACGTAGGCTGAGATTGCTTAGGCTGCTGCTGATACAGACTTTATTGAGGTGTCAATGAATGTTCAAAAAGTGTTTTGCTTTGCAAAGCGAAACTCCCTTTCATTTCAATGTGGTGCTTCAATAAGATTAACTGAAACAAACGAAACTCATAAGGATTAGCAGCAGAGGGAAAAGTAATATTATAGAATAAAATGGAATACCTGCCTAACAGAACAAAGCACTAATTTACTGCTAGTTTTGTAAAGGAACAGAAGCAATACTTTTGTAGTGACGAAAACACGCCCAGGAACCAATACTAACATCATTAGTCCTGAGAGATATTAGAGAACTAAAAGAAATGTGTAGTATTAATGTGTAGAGTACAATATAGATTTGTAAAATTGGAACTAGAGGCTGAAAGTTCAACACGTAGTACAACTGCAGATGATACAATGTCCACACAGTGAATTGCTAGAATGTAAGGTAAATGCTATGTAACATGCGCTATATGTTAGTTTGTACCACC
This sequence comes from Isotomurus maculatus, assembly GCA_034696585.1. NCBI lineage: Eukaryota > Metazoa > Arthropoda > Collembola > Entomobryomorpha > Isotomidae > Isotomurus > Isotomurus maculatus. Next base: position 84,382 of record JAQGAC010000015.1, on the reverse strand, counting down.
TGACTGTTGTAATACTGGGTAAGCCTCCTTAATCCCTCTCCATTGCTAATTTCAGTTCAAGAGCTTCGTCATATCATTGTAAATTGTATTATATCTCATTTGTCGAAATAATGTGTGGGATTTGTTCCTGACACCTCTATTTATTCGCTGAATAAAGCCAACTGTTAAACTATGGGGAGAGTTATAGAATTAGAAATTATAATAATCTTGTCTAGGAATGGGCATAAAATGCGAGGAAGGTTGAACAGACTGGACAGACTCTCCTGCGAGAAATGGTGCTACTACTTTGATGTTATTCGGTGTGTATGTCTATGGGACTTCAGCTCCAAATTTATTTTGCTCAAGTTGTTTTCATCGTGTGTGTTTGAATAGATGGATAGGTGTAAATCTTATACACATTTTATATTCATTTTTAACCTACAGAAAAACTTCCAGATTTTAAAAATTCGCTTATTCAATTATGATTTTACCCCAGTTTGCAACAGAATCAGTTCACTCGTTTTCAAAAACCTTGATGTTGCTTGAACGGTACTTTATTCATTAAAAAATCAATAAGCAATAAGCATAAGTATTAAATCAGGGAAAAACTTGAGGAAAATGAGTTTTTAAGTATTTGGTCGACTTGTCTAAAACAACTTGGGAAGCCAATCGCTGAACAGCTCCAATGTACTTCGGAGGAAGTGGTTTCCACTGGGAATCACAAGTGTCCAGTTGGTCTAAATGACAAGCCAAGAACTCGGCCAGACTTCCGTAGACTCCCATGGCGAAAGCAGAGAAAGTCGGATGACTGAATATCTCCTGCACGCCTTCTTCCTCTGAAGTCTTCGAGAGTTCACGGAGATTCAAATCTGGGGTCATCTCAGTGAGATTCATTTCTCTAAGAGCCTCAACAACGTCTTTCTCGACTTGAGTCACAACTTTCTCGATTGTCCTTAGTGTGTGGAGAGTGTAGGGAATGGATGAAATCAAAGGCACCATTCCAGGAACAGAGGACAATTGGAGAAGCACAGACATCGTGTTGGGCCACATGTGAATGGGTGGGACTTCATCCCTACACAAGTAGCTGTTTGCAAAGTAAGTCCCTGTGGGACTGGAAACGTGCAGAAAGTAGACCAAAGTATCCTTAGGATACTCAGAGATTGTCTTATGAAGGTACACAGACTTCTCTTCTACAGTCTGAGACTCCCGATTGAAATAGTACAGTTTGAAACTATCGACCTTATCCATCCCCACAGCGTCTATGTATCTCATCAAAGGATTCTGTTCTAACAGACGCTCCTTGTCTTGCACGTAGAATTCCAGTAGAGAAGTCTCATTAGACTTTCTAATCTCTTTACTAAACCCTTTCGAGGGTCCTACGAGAATATGACTATTCGTAAAGAACGCAGAACTCTCGCCATCAAATCCAAAGAATGTTTGATCCACTAGAAACTCCCTGGAAATCCCCAATACTTTCACAGACGCCAAATTACCGTCCAAAACATCGTCTCCCACTTGAATATCTTCCACTGCCTTTTCCACGTAATTATTTCCCTCGTCCTTCCCTGCCAGAAGAATCTTCGTGCCTTCCTTCAAACAACTTCCACCTTTTCTCCTCTCTCGCCTTCTACGCTCAGCTTCCTCTTCCATTTGACGTTGAATTCGCGCGAGCATTGCAGCGTATTCCCGTTCAGCTCTTTCCCTTTCCTCTCGCCGTCTTGCTTCGTCAGCTCTCCGTTGTCGCTCCATCTCTTCTTGCCGTCGAATTTTATCCTCCATCCTTTGCTGTCGCTGCCTTTGCAGTTGATCACGCCGAGACTCACTGTCAACTACCAAACTTTTCATTTGTCTGTCGTGCTCCTTCATGAACTCGTCAAAAGTCTTCTCTTCCTGCAAAGCTTGTTTCTCGAACTCCGCCTTTTGCTCGTCAAGTCGTGTCAACATTTTTTGATACTTCGCTTGTGCTGCGTGACTCTGATTGAAGAACGCTTGCAACAATCCATTCATAGCTGAATACGACTCAACAATGGCTACTGACTCTCTGCCCCCGAAATTCCCGTCTTTACTTGGAGGAACGTATTTCATAGACGAATTAAATAGGAGAGCCGACACCCGTTGAATCTCAGACGAGATATTTTGTCCCATTGCCTTCGCTATTTCACTTATCGGCAGCAGCTTCATCTCTGTTGTCAAAATGACTGGATTTAACTTCAAAGACTTTTTCCAGTTCTTCAAGAGCCTCGATGCTTCTTCGAGAGGCATGGAAGTCAAGTCTTGTGTGTGATAAGCTTGGTCACCGCCCCGAAAGCTGAGTGAGTGTTTGATTCCTCCTGCTCCTAAAGTATCCTGCACAGACGGGTCGTTTATGAGTGTTATATCTTCAGCAAACTGAATGAATTGAAACAAAGCGGAAGCCAGCGTTCCATCGCAGGTTGAATTACTCGTGACTTGGATTTCAATCGATCCTCCTCCGTAAACTTGGTTCACTACGTGTGTCCCGTATTCATTGAAGAAGTTCGTCCACGTGTTCACATTCACGTGATTACTTTCATTGAACGCTGGGAGTGACGCTAATGTTAAGTTGAAGTCCCCAGTTAGTTTAGGTTTGTCATCCAAAACCAATTTGAAAGTTCGGAACTCTCGTAACGCGCTCAATTTGCAGTGTTGATTTCCTGCTAGAACCTCTTGAGAATTTTGGATGTTATAACCAGCCTTAATTCTTCCCGTGAATTTGTCTAACGGAATCGTTCCAGTGATGCCTAAAGACTTGAGACGCTGAGAAAGATAATCCTCTTCACTGACACTTATGGAGATAAAGTCATCCACGTGGTTCTCCAGGATGCACGACAATGAAGAAGGAAACAAATAGCCAATGTCAGAATTGAGACTTTCGCCCAAGTTAAAGGGGGCCTTAGGGAGTGCAGCGTCTCTGAACACGCTGAAACTGTGACCAGCCACAACCTGATGAGGAAACAGAGGAGGATTTACTCGCAGGCCGGTTTTAAGTAGAAACACAACTGCTTTGTTTTGCTGCAGGGATGAGAGGAGCTCGAGAACTCCGAGGTCGGTTTGCGGGACATCCTTAAGTGTCCTAATGTTCCTTATGTTTAGAGCTTTCTGAAGAATTCTCAGAGAAAGTGGATGCTTCTTTTGTAACTCCGGGCTCATTAGCTTATGCGCTTTAAACAGAAGTTTAGACACTTCCGTTTCTTCCACAATTATGGCAGCGTCAACCAAAATCTTCAGGTACTTGGGAACCTTCGTGTGATTTGTTGAAACGAGTGGGAAGTCAACAGAAGACGTGTTGAAGTTCTGTGAATCTTTAAAGGCGCTTCTAATGACGGCATCTCCAATTGGGTCCCCACAACTCGACGTTACTGTTTGGATCTTCTCAAAAAGATTCCTGGGGTAGAATTCTCCATTGGGAAGTTGGAAGTATCCATTGACCATCGGAAAGTAGTGGTGATTTCCCTTATTCTCCGCAACAGTCAGCACAACTGGCTTCGGAAACTGAGTGTGACTTTCAATCACACTTTTAAACCTTCTCAGCTTCCCCATCGGTTTCTTCTGAATCTTCGTGTCTACCGAACCGAAATGGGAAAATACGAACACAGCGTTCGAATATGTTTCGTCGATTATTCGAGTTCGAAGGGACTCGAGTCCTCGAAGTATTTTCACGAAGTCAGAACTTACTCCATCGTAGCGGTTGTCTGTGAACTTGTGGAATATCAGCACGACGCTGGGAAGTCGAGTGGAGAGTTCTTCGTGATTCGAAAGGTACTCGTCCAAAGTGGCTAAGAACCTCGCGTCTTGCTCGAGACCTCGGGTGTCCAGCAATCCGGGTGTGTCGATTACCCGCAACTCAGCGTTCTTGATTCCCAGCTCATTCAGTTTTATGGGAATTCGGAATTCATGAATGTCCGTAGTTGTTGATTTGTACCCTCCAACGCGAGTTATATTCGGGCTGTCGAAGAGTAAATTGATCTGTACGAAGTTAAACAGTCAAAGCATGTAGATACTCTACACTGTGAGGAAATGATGTTTAAGTTAAACTCACAGTAGTAGACTTTCCAGAACCGGTAGCTCCGATTAAAAGAATATAAGCGTTCTTGGAACTCCTCCTGTTCTTGAGTGAAGCAAGAGCCGCCATCAATCCCGGATGTCTTCCGTGTTCGCCCAGAATCATCGAACTTACTTCGTCTATTGTCTGTGGAACGTCCAGCATTGGAAAAGCTTTGCAAGGAAAATATACAAAACATTACTGACATTAATATGCCTACAATTTGATTGGCTCTGGTTATTTCGCAATATTCTGCCACAGCCGAGGAAGACTATTAGCCAAAATAATACTTACGATTCGGAGTCAGTGACGGAGATGGTTTGGGTACGAAATAATCAGGATCACAGATGCATTCATACGACCCTATTTTTCTATTGAATCCCTTTTAAAGACATTCAATAAAACCATTTAAACCGTATGTTCAGAAACGCCTACCCAATTACCAATAAAAACCCGTGTTATTTGTAATTTTTAAACAAACCTCGACAGTGCTTCCGCTTTCTATTCGCGTTAAGTCACCTCCAAGGTCTTCATATTCATAAACATAAAGTAAACATCCTTCCCGAACCTTAATGTCTCTGATAGTATTGTGTGCAAAGGTCTCTTCAGTTCCTTTCAATTCAAAGTAAGAAGGGTTGCAAATGCTGCACCCGCTTTTCAAGTAAGCTCGAGCACAAGTTGTCTTTTTCATGTGAATCTGCGAACATTTGCATTCCTACAAAAAGGCATAGAATAAAATTAGTACGAAATAAATTCATTTGGTAATTTAGGAATTCAATCAAACCTTATCTTGACTCAGACAAGAACAACTGGCTGACAGAACTGTTCGCGGTGTCTGGAGTGAACTATCCGCGGGTGACATCGCCAAGCAATCTCCCAACTGCTGCGGTTCACTGCACACATTAAGTGTGCAGCCATTTGCCACGGCGAAAGAGTTTGTCCGGTTGCCCCAAGACTCAGCAAGACTTCCATCCTGCGCTCCTTTCGCGTATACTTCGTTCAGATTTTCAATACGCGTACCGTCAAACAAGGACAGAGACACAGTCTGCAGTGAGGAACTTCCATTGACGTGTTTGTTCAGACTTCCACATTCCTTGGAGCCCCACGCTGAGGATCCAGACGCCAAGACATTCACAATGGAAACGCTCACTACAGTTAATGCTACTAAAATTCTTCTCATTTTGAACTTTTGATTAAATCTCACGAAATGAATTCATTTATGAAAAAAGTTTCCAAATGGGAATCAAAAGCAAACTGGCTTCATGCCAAATTATTTAATTAAAATTATTAAATTAGTAGCATCTAATTATCTGTTATGCTCATAACACGCGAGATGCGACTATATTGAGATTGTCACTATTCATTCACATTTATCCTTAAATGCACTTCAACCTTGCAAAATATTTTATGAATCCAAATAGCCGAGTAATTCTCCGAATTAACTACTTCGCGTGGAACTTGAACTCTGACCCAACAGATGAACATCATCCTTGATTCTTTCAGCGAGCGAGCGGTGCGTCACATAGTCACATCACTACTGCTCACTTAATGTCATCTGATTACTTATTAAACATCTCCTATTTTAATTCCCAGCAAAGGCCATCCAACACTTTCTTCCCAGAAAATAAATAACTTTTGACCCTACATGTCAATGTGATGAATGTGATTCAGTGGATTCAGTAAACATTACTGATATCCTTCATTTCCACGAAAGTCTCTTGTAGACTTTTGATTTGGATTCAAAGATTCACAGGAATCCATCAACTGATCTAATTCTTGGCTTCTTTTGACTATGACTATTACTCGAATTCGAAATAAAGTGTTAAAACTATTAATCTCATTGTCAGCCATTACCCGTGGGATCATATTGGTGGAAGGGTCATGGGCTACCTCAAGGCACGTGGACAGTTACCTTGCATCTCCTCGAGTGACTTCATGGGGCCAATGGGGCTCCTGGGCCTTCTGTCATCCTGGGGACTACGTAGTCGGAGTTCAATTACGCGTTGAGTCCTCACAAGGAAACGGAGATGATTCCGGATTAAACGCAATCCGCTTGCTGTGTGAAAGTTTAAATGGGAGAAGTTCCTACTGGATTCGAAGTAAGGAAGGAGAATGGGGAGACTGGAAATCTTCCTCAAGGTGTCCAGACGTAGCGACAGGATTCGAGTTGCGATCAGAACCGCAACAAGGCGGTGGGGATGACGTTGCAGCGTCAAACTTCCGGCTGTACTGCACAGGACCGAGTGGGGGTTTTTATAGGGGAGAAGCAAGCACCCTGGACTGGGGCTACTGGAGTGGACTCCAGAAGTGCCCTTCAGGCCACGCTATCTGTGGAATCCAGACTCAAGAAGAAAGTCCTGTTGGAAGAGACGGTTCGTTTAAATGCTCCTAGTTTCCATTTGATTTCAAAACGGGAAATCTACAATTTATGAATTAATCATAGACGATACATCGCTAAATAACGTGGACATCGCGTGTTGCAAAATCGAACACCCTACAACTGCATGCACTCCTGGTTTCAATTGGAGAACACTGACTTCCTGCTCAGGAGATGTTTGCTCAGCTTCCTACACTGCAGGACTGGCTTACAATTCGGATAAAAGCGGAAATGTATCCCCGTCGACGTCCTTTTATGAATACTTCAATATGAAGCTGCAAGATGCCTACGTTTCACTTGCTCAGAAATTCAAGGCAAAGTTTCCACACAGAAGAGATTTGGATGAGCTGATTAACAGCAAGACAGCCGAGAGTAGACAGATGAAACCTTCGTTTCTAGACTGCACCACAGGAATCGAAGTACTCGAAATGACTTGTGGAATGTACACTTTAACCAGCCCCGTAGAGCATCGGTGTAGAAATTAAATAAGTCATTTAATTATTCTTTGGTGCACTTCAAGTAGTGTCCATTTTTATAACTTCATAAAAAAAACGTACAATAAATTAATATCGAGATCAAGCTTGTTTCCAAGCTGTGAATTTCATATCCGGTACGTATCACGGTATCACAAATGTCATGTAAATAATCTAATACTGGCAATTAGAACCGAAGCAATGCAAAGCTATTTTGTCTCTCTATTCAGTCTCGCGTTTTCCTGGAGGAATCCTGTTGTGTCCAATACCACTGCTTTGGTGGTAAACATTTGTTAACATTATCCCAAAGGACTATAGGAGACTCCCATGTCGGAGGTTTGACGTAATCAGCATAATACAACATTCCACAAAGTCTGCAGAAGAAGTCCCCTAACCCTGAGGATGTTATGTAGCCTGTTCTTTTGCTCTCCAGGTATTCTGCGTATGCATCTTCGTCTCTGTCCAACTTCAGCAAATAGTCTGCGAGAGATCGAGGAGATTCGAAATCCTCAACGTGAATGAAGGAACTTGAGGGTGCTGCGTCTTTGTAGTTATCGGGATGAGCTCCCATCACGATAGGCACCATGTCATACCTAAACAAGAGTGAACTGTAGTGAATCCTATGATACAAAATGGAGAGAGAATTCCAATTCCCTTACTTAAATCCATTGGTAAAGAACTTCTCAGTGATGTAATCCACACAATTGCTGTTCTCAATGGCCAAGAAAAACTTGTACTCTTCTTCCAACTTTGTCATACAAACTACATTTTCCACACTTTTGGGACAACTTAAGTTTCCACACTTTCCGTAAACATCCACTTGAACGTACTTTTGTAACTCCGCGATAAAATCAAGTCTCCCGTTTGTATCGTCGCAGTTTGAAACAAGTGCAGCTACCATCTTGCTCTTTTGATAGTGTTTTGTAGGTTTGCTTCCTGCGAATTCATTAGGAGAAATGGTAAAGACCAGACTAGAACAATTATGTGTGTGTGAAGCCTTACTTCTCTCTATCTGCGAATGATCTAATCCTCCAGTGCAGGTCATGGGCTCAAACGAATCTTTTGAATCTTTAGGAACCCACATGCGATAAGGTGTAGGAATGTCTGAGCCTCTCCAATAAGAAGCTACGAGGGCATTGTTTCTCTTCAGGTCAACTTTCTTCGTTATAAAAGGAGGTTCCAAGATGTAAAGGATTTGTAAAATGTAGCTGGGAATTAAATACTCGTACAGTTGAAATTCCCAAGTCCGTTTAGAAACCACTGCATCTATATTCCCGTATTTTAAACTGTTTGTAAACACATCTTTGTAAGTCTGTTGGATTAGATTGCATTTGTTCTCAAACTCTGGAGCATAAGGACACTTCATTTTCCCTTGAGTACAGTAGAGTAGATTAAGATCGTCTTGTACCAGAATGTTTTTAGTCTGCAAGTAAAAAGGAAAGGAGAGAACCATTCATTAAGTGATTTCCGTAGGTATTATAGTTCACGTACCTTTGTGAATCGAAGAAAGTCAGTCTTAGAAAACTTCTTAATCCAATCTCTCTGAGAATTTACGCGACTCTTTACTGTGTCATTTGTTTTAAGTCTCTGAGGTCTCCACAGGTAAGGCGTATCTTGGAGAATCTCATTTACTGATTCCGTGAATCTGTCCTTTTCTGCTGCATACAAATGTCCCTTGTTTTCCGGCAGGCTTTGTAAACACATGAGTAAGATTGATATGATGAATGTGACACTGAGGAACAATACAATTCTTGATGGTTTCGGTCGAACTGCACTTAAAGTGAAAGACGGAACGGAACCGGAAATCCGGGTTGTAGTCGATCGAAGCGTAACCATTTTGGTACAGATAGTCAGTTACGATTGGTGACAAAGTTTCCAGTGTCCAGGGCCCTTAGCCATTGTACTCCTGTAATTTAAAGACAGGAACTTTCAGTTGGCTCTTTTGTAGTAGCTCCATAACTTATGAGCTGACGATGATGAAGCTTATGAGCCAGAAGCTTCCTCTACGCAGAGGAACCTTCTTACTAATGTCATAAGATTGATTACGTGCTTTTCACTCTAACTATCAATATTCTTATGAATGTGAATGACATGTGAGTATTAATCTCTTAACCGCTGACCATTCTAGTCGCTTAACTGGAACTTGGACACATCAAGAATTACAATATTAGAAATAGGATTAACACAAAAGTCTGTCCTACTAGCGCAATTGACAGTTGACAGTGGATTCTGTTTATCCCATGTGTCTACAGTATTAAGTACACTAGCTTCTATTTGCATTATCACCCACTTATCTCGTAGATTTATTTATTCCACTATGAACGGGATATCTAATAGGAAAAGACACATGAGTATACTATTCTTGTTAAACCTGTGTTGAAGCTATATCACTGTTTACTCATATTTCATCATGTATGGTATACGATTTTAATTTTATATAGAAAAAATGTCCACACGCAGCATGCGACACATGTATATCGTGTGAAGGTATCGGATTGTAAAGCAGATAAACGATTCTCACTGATTTCATTTGAGAAAACACAACTTTGTTCGTCTTAAAAGTGACGTGACATGCATTTAAAAGTAGAAGTAAAAAAATATATCCGTAGTTTACTTAAGAAGAGTGGATTAATGATAACAAAAGGAGCGTACGGTTAAAGAACCTTGAGTAATTTACGGCGAAAACTTTTATTAAAACTTCTGTAGTGACTTTCTGCGTGAATTAAAAAATATTTTTGTGCTTACCTTCAATTTATCTTTGCTGTTTCTGCATAAGAAAACTCACCGGCAATGGTATCAAATTGCATGTTAGGAGATTTGATACACGATTGGATACTGGGAAGTCACAGCTATGCGTGCTTATGATTACTGAAAACTTTCTTTGCTTCTGCCAGTTTATGACTAAAACGAAGACCCAAGTATTTCAAATAACAGTAACCCGTGACTTTTGTGTTTTGACAGTGTGTGTACAGATAGATTAGGAAGGAAGTGCCTGCTGACTTCGATCCTAACCGACTGAGGTACAGGGTGAAAGCAAGGTGATAATACCCTTTTCGCTGTTTTCATACTCCCTACATCACAGGCACACGGAGACATCTGGCAAAGGAGTCGAATCAAATGACTTTCCCTATACCCACGACAATAATTCACTACGCCCACTACGACAAGTTTTTTCCATAAGTATTGCTTCGATTTAATTTCATCTCATGAATCAATGTATTGAAATTGCTGTAATTGAATTCACAACTTGGAAGTGTTAGAAGAATGCATTTTACGCTGCGTATTTTTACAGAATTTAACACAAAGTTTTAGTTACTTGGAAGAACTGATCCTGAGTAGTAGTTTGCTTAGTTAATGTGCCTTTTATGCAGCTTTGATAATTAATAATGATAAGCAAATACATTACAGATTCATTCTGTATTCACTGCTCACAATCAACATCTCAATTAGTAATTCTTTTAGATTTCCTTACACAATGTCCGTTCATTCCCAAGTATTCCAGTTCCATTGTCCACTTCTCAAACACAAGTCTTCATTTTCAGACACCCATCGAAACCCATTCATCTCAGTTAACCTGCTGCGAATCGGAAAGTAACGGGACAATTTGACCATCGCACACACCTCACACAGGAAATCAGTTTGTTCGACACGTCCACTCTCCTCGTCTTTCCATCTGAAGTATTCGTTGTAAGCTTCATCATCCCTGTCAAGAAGCATTAAGTATTCTGCTAAGTTCTTAGGTGACTGGAAATCGTCAACATGAATGAACGAGCCTTTCGGTACAAGAGCCTCGTAATCAGCCTTAGGTGCTCCCATTACCACAGGAATCATGTTGAGTCTGCAATCGTACAAAATGATGCACAAGTTGCAGTGAGGAAACCATGCACCGTTCCATTAGCACTTACTCTAAGATGCTCCGGAAATACTTTTCTGTGATGTAATCTCTACAGTTCGTGTTCTCAAATGCCAAGTAAAACTTATATGCTTTTGATATCTCAGCAAAGCACGTAGAAATGGGTGAATTTTTACAAGAATTGTTTCCACATTGCCCAAATGTATCCACCTTAATGTGACGATTCAAATCAGAGATGAGCCATTCTCGATCATTTCTTGTGACACAGTTGGAAATAACAGCGACTGCTAGTCGGCCTTTTCCTAAAGCGTGATTGCTTGAGGAAGCGACTTTTTTATTTCTGTCACTTCCAGTAGCATTCCATTTCGTGTAGGGAGTCCAGAAGTCAGAACCTCTCCAGTACGAGGCTAGCATGGCATTATTCCCACTTATGTCGATTCCATATTCCTTACTCCTTGGAGCTTCCAGCGTATAGTAGATGAGTTTCGTATTTGGATTCTCAAGATCTGATTCTTCTATTGTTGTTGAGTGAAACATGTCTCTGACTAAAACAATTGCTTGGTAAGTTGGATTGTACGGAGATTCTGCAGCAATGTCTTCAACAAAATCACACGATAAGGGACAATCCTTTGATGTCTTCTTTAAAGACTCTTTCCACCAGTCAAGACCATCGATTAACATTATTGCATCTTTTGCTGAAATCTGTTTTGAGCCCAATAAAACGTGTGTGGAGTGTTTAGATACATACAATAATTATCTTTAGCTTCTTTACCTGAATTTCAGCGAGATTACTGTCTCTTAAAGATCTCATCCAATCTATCGGGGCTACCGTAGACAGATCTGGATCCCGTTTAACTTTCATTGTAGAAGGAGTTGTCCGTGAATCCTTGCGTAATGGCGAAGATTGTACAGGCGAAGTTAGAAGCAACAAAGGTTCAGAATCGTTATTTTTATTGTTTTTCAACAGATCACAACTTTGTAAGTTCTTTAAGAACGAATGTATAACAACAAACATGAAGGCAACAAGTGTACACACGCACAATTTCACCTTCCTCTTAACCATGCTTAGTAATTGACTTATACAGTTTAAACGCGACAGAATATTAAAAGTAATCAACACATTATTTAATACTGAAACGAAATCTCTTTACAAACAAGAATATCTCCGAGTGTGTGTGTAATGGTTTCCGTATATTTTGACTCGGATAAGATAAACATAAGCACCACAACATATGGACACACATGAATCCCACGAAGATCACGCTTTAAATACGATCACTCATATAACATATCATTCGTATGTAACTTAACATCGATGATTATTGCGAGGGGGTTAATTACTATTCAATACACCGGGTATACATATTTCTGGGGGGTGGTACATAATAAATTATTTACAAGGTTTCCCTTATTCGGCCTTAACTTACGTGGTAATTAATTAACAATAAATTAATAAAGATTCATTATAAAAATATCAGCTTAAACAACATATTTTGACTAATTCTCTCTCTCCCAGTACCACCGATTAGCAGGGAGACACATTCCTGACTTGATTGCGTGTGTGTGACCCCATCGATAAGGCTGTGTTCGTTTCGGGGGTGGGACGATATCCGCATAATGCACCATGGCACACAGCCGACAAAACAAGTCTGACGTGATGAATTCTCCAGTTCCTTTCCACTCGAAGTATTTGTTGTACTCCTTCGGATTGGCCATTAAGAACTTCATACGCTTTGCAAGTTCCTCCGGACTCTTGAAGTCTTCAACGTGAAGATATGAGTTTTGAGGAGCCATCGCTTTGTAATCCTTAGGATGAGCTCCAAGGACAATTGGGATCACGTCATTCCTGCAAATAGATCAAATCACACACACACATAAGAATGGCTTCAAGTTTCTCTCAGTCTCATTTGAGAATAGCATACTCCAATCCGTTCTGGAACAGTTTTTCCGTAATGTAATCTCTGCAGTTGCTATTTTCAAAAGAAAAGTAGAAGTAGTAATCCTTCTTGAGCAGTTTGAAACAGTCTTTTCCCCGATTCTTCTCACAATTGAGAGTTCCACAGTTGCCGTACACGTCGATGTCGACATACTTCTGAAGTTCCCGAATGTAGTTCATCCGTCCATTCCATGAACCGCAGTTTGAAACGAATATCGCACCGGGTTTAGTTTTTCCAACTGAGTAATCTCTCTCTGTAAAAGCAGAAGCGTAATGTAATACTCAATGAAATCACTACTGAATCAGATAATATGATTCTAAACATTCAACTGACCTTGAACTTGTGACTTAAAGCTATTATCATAATACGCCCAGGCAGCGTAAGGCGTGACTAGATCGGACTCTCTCCAATAAGTCGCTAACAAATCTTCAGGGCGGTTCAGCAACACCCACGAATGAAACGGAGATTCAAGAATGAAGTAAAACTTGAGTACACCTGGGGGAACATCTAGAGCACTTGAGTGAAACGAATCTCTGGGAGTTATCACAGCATCGGCATCGCCAATCTCGTGGAGACTGTCGTAGAATACACACCGAGTTTCAATTCCAGGTGTTCGCTTGCAGTCTTGCTGAGAAAGTTGGTGGTGCCCAGAAGGCCAGTCTTTACTCCACCATTTAAAGCTATCTCCTACGACAATCTTCTTGTTCTGCAAATGAGTCACAATAGAGAAATGGTGTGAAATTAGGAAGTGTGGTGTTGTAAAGATTGCTTAACTGTTACATAAATACACTTTGCATAATTGCATATTATACCTTCTTTCTACCGCTTAGGGATGAAGTAGGAGCTTCCATTCCCCACACTAACTGAGGGATTATCCTGTTGCTCTCTTCACGACTGAAACTGCTGAACGGAGGTCTCCAAAGATTCGGAACATCATCTCCTTGCTGAATTACTTGTCGAGATTCAAAGCTCCTGTGGGAATCCTTTTTGCGATTATCAGGTTCCACGAGTTCCCAGTATCTCAGAGTGAACTTGGAGTTTGTGTCTAAGCTCTCCCACACATCACCTTTCTCACGGTGAATCTCTCCTGACTGATTATAATAAACGTAAGACTCCTTTGCATATTCACCTTTTAAAACTTCATCTTCAAAATCCACCTCCGGTTTTACTTTCTTCTGGACATCAATTTCGTTCACACTATCTGGCAAATTCACTAAACTTCCTGTTGAACCTTGAAACTGGTCACCATACTCACGCTTGTCCCGTTCAGGAAGGCCATGCAAGGAAACGAGGATGGATGTGGTGATTGCGATTATGAGAGCTGACTTCAGCCCCAACTTGACTAAGTACACGAATCTCATTATGAAACTAGTGAGATTTTACGGAAACTGGTGATGTGGAGCTACATCATAATGAGTCTATAGATGCTCTAGAGATTTCTGGGTCTTGACTTCACCGCGTGTAGAATGAATAGTCAACACCTGCAGTTAAAATGTTACACTTTGCATGAGTTTTGGCTGGACTAGCTTTGTCACGTCACTGCAAAATGAAGTAATTGCATCATTACCGTAATGTTAAACTCACTCGTCAAACACAGACTTTAATGTATTTATTCAGTACCTTAATACTCCACAGTTATACGACGTGTATTATTCTTCCTTCTATAAGCACCACAACTCACATCCACGTTTACTAAGCACACTACAGCCACAAATTGACAGCACACTAAGACACTAATACAAAATATGAAGCTAGAAAGTTAATGCTTAAGCAAAAATTAATACTGCACAGACTTACGATGTTCCTGTGTTTTAATTTTCTCGGTAGTTTTCCGCGAATTGTTTCACTAAACTCTAAACACAAATCGCATATCCACGTAAGTGTAAGTGCTCGTGGTTTTTGCAGACGTATACAATTTGTTATTATCTATTGCTATCCTTTTCGCATACACCGCAAAAATAGTCTACAATGCTGAATGTACGGGAGAATGAAAATGTGTGCTACATTGACAAATAATTTTAGATTCACAATTTGCAAATGAGTTCTAGAGATGCTGCTATGACTACAGGCTCATTACGGAATGGCTTAACGTTGAATGCTGAATGTATAATGATGCTATGCATTCGCAAGGCTCTGCCATACAAACAGGCAATCTCAAATCCTTCGTCTTGATGATATTATACATGGATGATGGTGACTGTTACCCTCTCAATCAACTGTTGGTTTTATGAAGAACATCTTCCGAGTTAATTCACTGCACATTCCATTTATCAAAATACGTAGCCTTGCAACTGGCCAAGTTGGACAAGGACTTGACATGATCAAGTCAAGAAGTTATATGCACTCTCTTCAAGTTGGTAGGAAATTGCACAAATTCACAAGTGCACACAGACACTAAACAGAGACTGGACACTAGTGTGTATGTATTAGTGTACTTCCATAAATCCATATCCTATCCTGACACTTCTTACATATCACCGGATTTCTTTCGTTTTAATTGGAATTGTCTATGCAAAAATAACCATTAGTGCTTATTAAGTTTTGCGGGATGAGTTGAAGTCACAAGTCTCAATTGATCTGCACAATCAATGATAACCTTTTAACCTCAGAAAATTATATACCACATAATTTAAACTTCAAGCACCCCACTGGTTAAAAGATTACCAAGTTGACTAGGTATGTGATGCCTCAGAATCAAACTAAGCACTGTTACACGATAAAGGTACATAGCGTATTAGTTTAGTTACAATAGCGTCTCGCATTTCTCTCGTCTTGACATGCAAAGCTTTCTTTCTTATTACTTCGGACTAACACTTTTTACTTTATCTGTGGTGTGATCGGACGAGTTTGTATCGTGTGTATGTATATTGCAACCACTAAACCAATTCTTCACAAAGAAAGACAAATGTCTAGATGGAGAAGAGTGGGTTCTTTACATGAAAAATTGATTGGTATTGATCCCCTTTTTCTTGAACACTTCAATGGTTAGCACAAAATTATTTTCCAGAAAGATAATTGTGATCTAGCACGAACCCACAAAGGCTGCCAGCAGCTTATATGGTGTTGTGCCTTTAAGATTTTAGGTGAAAATTAAGGTGAAAGATGACTTAGATAACGTAACGAGTTCCGATTACATATTGTCACGACTTGTGAACTAGCTGAAATTAGCAGAGTAATCTTTCGAACTGGGCGAAAGTCGTAAAGAATCTGTTATCGAAGTAAACACAATAGTTCCAAATTCCAGCTTTTCAGTCACTACACCAGACAGAATGAACGTGAGTGACTTGTCGTTTGAGTTCTAAAAGATGAATGAATGAAGCAGCTCTAAATGTCTAAATACGCGAAATGAAGGAACAGAAATCATGTAAGCTGGATGGGATAATTTTTTAACTTTGCGTATACAGGCGAAGCCAACCATTCTCATATGCGAATAAAATTGTACTTGAAAATCTATCCGACTGTGCGTGTAAGTATACATCAAATGTTCCTGCCCATCATGTATATACATGCAGTAAATGAATCTAAAATCTAAAGATCATTCTTTTATTGCTGAATTCACAAGGGAATCATTCTATCTGGCGTATATGTAAAAGTAGTCCTAGTTTAGTGGTGTAATTTTAGATGCATCATTAATTCTATAAAATAGTCCAATAAACCACTGAAACTTGACATTGAAATGCAATAAAAAATGTCTCTCACAATAATTGTCGAACCATTGATGTTCGTGTCATTTTCAGATTTGAAAAGGATTAGGTGTATTACATATATAGTGCTTCGTTCGGGGAATTGTACAAACAGGTAGATTGCAAATAATTCGCTTGGTCGGTCACACACACGATGTAGGCGATGTTCATTCACGTGCGATGTGTATCACTACCACCAAACTACATCCATGCAAGTAAACATGTTTACTATCCTCAAGAATTGTCTGTACCTTACACTTACTAACTAATGACTGAGGTTTGACAGTTCGTCCTAATCATTGATGGGAAGAATCATCAAACGGAAACAAAAACGATTTTAGAAGCGTCAATATTTTCTACCAAAGTAGTCCGAAATTAACAAAATATTTTTATTAGGAAGATCCACTAAAGAAATTCCCAGTTGACGGGTTAAGCTTAAGCATCATGACCCATATTTGATGATTATTATCCATTTAGTAATTTATTCGAGAAATTCGAAGTACACGAGAATCAAAGATTACAAAAACATATCGCCTACCATAATATGGTTATCAAAATACACGAATTCTAATCCTTAACATAGTTTTGCAAACAAACGCATGAATCATAAGTTCTGATTTTTAATTTCATTGTTCCAACTCATTCAGATTCTTTTATTCTTGTGTACTCCAGAATTTGTAGAATTTCCTGAATTCTCATGAAGACCTTCTTCAACCATTTAAAAGCCCCAGAAGTTGTACTTTTAATCCAATTTTTAGATAGCCATTTCAGTCCAGGCAAATACAGAAAATCTCAAATGTAGTTGAAAATAAAAAAGCAAAATTACAGGAGAGTATAGTTTGCGCTGAGAGTGTTACATACGTAATGAAGCGTGAATTAGGGCGATATGTCACTCATTCTTCACGCCCAATTCCATTGTTTCATAAGCTCCACTGCAGAGTCTATCACATTACCTATTCAGTAAATTCAACTCGACACACATCCCTCACTGAATTACGGATTCTCTAATTTCGCTCTGGTTTCTACGTCCCGTAAAGTAAATACTATTTTTTAAACCCATCTGAAATACCATTCTTTGCAACAACATCCGAAATTCCAAGAACAAAATGTATGATACGTCACAAAACAAAACAAAAAACAATGACATGGTTATTGTAATGTAAACATCTTTATCCCAAACTACAATCCTAAACCCTTTAGTCCTACCACTGTACACATGCCAGTTTTGAACCCTTTAGTAAATGCTTCTGTTAGATTTCTTTTGATCTATTGATCTAGAATCTAGAATCTATCATGCATAGACTAGGAACAAAAAAGCAAACGTGTATAATATGAGACAGTGAGTGAGCGTGGGGAGAGGGGAGCATCGAGTTGAGACAAATCTGAGAGTGCGCTCGATCTTGACACTCACTCAACTTGTGTACAAATTATTGTTATTATTTATTACGCTCACTTCGTTTTCAATTAACTCGTGTAAACACTCTCCCAATTATTTTTCAAATCTGCTCTGCTCCACTGGGAACTTTCGGGGAACTGAAAATACTCACAAGGTTTCCTGTTTAAGTGCATGGTGAAAATTTACGAGGCTAAATACAGTTAAGTATTTTACATAAGAGTGTAAAGGTGATGGTGGGGAATTGTTTCGAGGAGATTGTTCATCTAATGGTCTATAATATTTTCGAAATGGTAAGCATTTTTTGGTATATTGAAGTAAGATTAATTTCCTTTTTGCAAATGTGAAGGATTTTTTTTGTATATTTCAGTAGAGGATGGAGAAGTAACGAATTTCTGGGGAAATCAGAGGATCGTTAGGTTCGGAAGAGCAAGGCAGGCTTGAAACGTGGTCTGGTCTGTGTTTATGGGGAAGTGAATTCGGCAATTCGATGAGATGCTTGTTTGACGGAAGCTGAAGGCAGAGAAATGTGGAATCACAAGTCGGGGAATTCAGTCATTGGAGATGGAGATGGAGACGTCGAGCTTAATTCTGAGTCTAGTGTTGGTGTTGTGGATGACAAGTTGGAGAAGCATGTGGATTTGTCAAATTATTTGACTTATCTACAGTCTCTCTTCAACAAACCTACCAGGTTAGTGCGATGGGTTTTAATGCGATTTATTCCAAATGCTTAAAAGATTTGAGGTATGGTAAAAGTTTTGTTATGTTTATTGTGAACAGTGACTCGGAAGGAAGTGATAGTGAGATAGTTAATGAAGATGAAGTACAAAGCTTGGGATTCGGAGGCAGCTCTGCTAGTTCTGTGAATATCACTCAGCACGATAGATTTTTGTCATCAGCTCATGAAGGGATAAATTCGTTGGGGAAAAGTGGTGGAAATTATGCTAGCACCTTTGAAGCGTCCACAACTTCTAGCTCCTCGAGTTCTTCCTCTTGTTCTCGGGATGAAGACTCGTCGTTTCTTCCAAATGATTTGACTCCTATGTCAGACATGGAATTAAATAACCTGTTAAGGAAAACAAATTACTTAGGACCAGATGCTGATCCACTACCTTTTGAGCTAGAAGACACAAGTACAACAGATTCTGATAATAAAAAGAACACGAAGAAAAAGAAGAAAAAGTCCAAGAAGAAAAATGATGATGGGATGAATCACCGGCATAATAAACCGAATTCAGATGGTAAAGGAAACGGATCTGGACATTCGGGATACAGAGGAGATTCCAGTGGTCACGGGATGAACAACAGTGAAAACTCTAATAACACTGAATCTTCCAGTCCTAACAAGTTTAGTGGAGGTTCAACTTCATCTCGTCTGTGTAATAGTCGCACTAGAAAGCAGAGTTTGAAGTTCCTTAGGGCTGAAGCTAGCAATAACTCCAGTAGCTCATCGGATTACAGCTTAAGTAATGCAACAGACGCTAAAAGCGACGATGGGAACAAAGATGGCCAGTGCTTGCTGATCAAACGAGATATGATGGGAGTACTTGGGAAAAGAAACGGCAAATCAGCGTTTAGTAAAAAGCTAATTGGTACTCCACTATCTCAGGCTATCCACAATAGTGCGGCTATTAGCTGTGCTGCGTCATCTAAAATCTGTGGGCTTCCTGTAACGCCTGATCGTCTCCCGAGAGATGATGACGATAATAATAGTTTGAGTGACTACATATCGATGGCTGCCACAGCGGCGGCTACTACTGCTCAAGTTCCACCACTTCCACAACATTTAGGTGACGTAGAAGATGATGAGGAAGACGAGGATGAAGATTTTGACTTCGATGAGAAAGTATTCAATAGCATTTGTATGAAGTTAGCTGCGTCGAGTAATACTGAAGACTCAGTCCAGGAGCCAAACAGCCCAACTCAGTCAAAAAACCTAAGAAAAAGAAAAACAGACACGAATACAGACGCTCGCAGCCACGGAGAACCTGATTCCAAAAAGCCAATGGTACAAAAATCTGAGAAAATGATAGAATTGCTGAATTTAAAGCGCAAGAAGATTTACTTATATCTTTGCAAGAAAGAAACTCCGAAGGTTTGTTTTGTTCCTTACACGCTACTTTATTTATTTATACAACTCGTAATTCATGGTAGTTTTATGTATCAAGAGCATATTTATTTGTGATTTCCAGAGCCAACGAACTATGATGGCCACTCATAAAGAATCAATTTCAGCCAAGCGAAAACTTGCTCAAGCTTGTACACGATTTGTCAGACAAAAAGCGATACAAGTAATAGTTATCAGTTTTTTCATTACTTACTATTTAGTACCTATTATAAACTTCGGACTGTGGACTGGATGGAAAACTAACGATGTTGATATGTTTGGTGTAGTCTCAAAAGATTATGAAGGAATCAATGTGGAGGGCTAAAAGACTGACCAGAGAGATGCAGACATTCTGGAAACAAGCAGATAGAGCTGAGAAAGAACAACGGAGACGTCGCGAAAAACAAGCTGAAGAGCAAAGGAAATTGGACGAGGAAATCCTGGAATCCAAACGGCATCTGAAAAGCCTAAACTTCATTATTACACAAACTGAATTGTATGCACAGACAGTATCGAAAAAGTTATCACGTACGTCCATTACAGCAGATGAAGAAACAGAAATTCTAAAGCATCTCGATGAGAATGAGGAAGCACATAATTCTGACCAATCTGACTGGTACGTAGATTAACTGTTTTAAGCTGATATGTTATAAACTGAAATAAAAGTTGATTACCAATTATAAAAAGGGATGGAATGAAGAAGCTATTGAAGCTGAATGTGGAACGAGCCATCAAGTCTCAATGTACAGCAGTCAAGCAGTACTTCACAGACTCGATGGTCCAGCCAGAGAATTCCTATGACCTTGTTGGATCGTCGTCGTTGAAACTGTTTAAAAGTGATCTTAAATTGCACCAAGTCAAAGGTGTTCAGTGGCTCATCCATTTATACAATCAGGTATTTCACCCCTAAAATTACAATAATAGCAAGGAAGAGGAAACCTGACACGTGATTCCTTTTTCTTTAGGGCATTAATGGAATACTGGCAGATGATTTGGTGAGATTGAATTTTTATTGCTGAAACTGAACATTCCTTACGTTTGAGCTTGTTTTTAGGAATTGTGTAAGGTTGGTCAATCGATCGCGTTTCTTTGCCATCTTGCTGAGAGGCGTGGCATTTGGGGACCTTTTCTTGTCGTCGCTCCATCATCGCAAATTCAAAATTGGCAGCAAGAATTCAGTCGTTTGGTCAAAGATTTCAAAGTTATTTTATATACTGGGAATCCTCAGGTATCTGCTTTATCAAGTTTATTTTTAAAACAGCATATCCTAAATCAAGACTTTTTGGGGCCTGTAGGAAAGGAAATCTTTACGGAGTTCTTGGAATCCAAACAAATTACACAAGAAAGATTCAGCTTTTCATGTCGTAATTTCAACGTGTCAGACAATTTCTACAGACATGAAATATATCAACAAAATTAACTGGCGTTACTTCATCTTGGATGAAGCTCAATCCGCAAAATCTCCATCGTGGTACGTTGACAAAAACAAGAATGAACATAAATGAAATCCAATTAACATTATAATAATTTATTTTTTGCTTAGTTCTCGATGGAAAACCTTGCTAAGCTTCGGTTGTAGAAATAGACTTCTGTTAAGTAAGCAGCCAGTTATAAATGGGATTGGAGAAATTTGGAGTTTGCTGCACTTTCTAGCTCCATTTCTGTACGATACTCGAGATGACTACAATGAGTGGTTCTCTAAAGACATCGAATCTGTCGTTGAGAATAAGAAACTGTTGACTGAGAGTGAGTTTTTCATGAAACTTTAATGTAAAATTATTTCTAATTTTTGTTGTGTATTTGTTTATACAGGAGGTTTATCGAGATTTCAAGCATCGTTAATACCTTTCACATTAAGGCGTACTAAGCGGGATGTTGAAAGTGGACTGATAGTTGTCAAATGTCCACTTTCTTTTCGTCAGAAGAATTTATATCGAGGTTAGTATTCGAGATTCTATAATATTTCCTCTTAAAAACCCGATTAAAAAAGCTATTAATTTTTTTGTTTCAATAGCTCTCAAACTACAAATTAAGAAAGAAGAATCTCTGATAAAATCTAGTGTACCGATGTTTAATGGTACGCATAGTTCTATCATGATGAATCTTGTGGCACAGTTACGCAAAGTAATAATATTTTATAATACCAAAACTTGATAGTATGTATGCGTTAGATTATTATTGTCTAATTCCTTTCAGATTTGCAACCACCCGGACCTCGTGGAAGAAAGACGTGCCCGCAGCTCGTTTTATATGCCAAAAGTGTATCATTACTACCCGGAGTTTATTTATAATTACAAATGTTCAAACCAGTTTTCACCAAAACGACTGTTCGAGGACAAATTCAGTATTTTTAATCCTGTTAATACTCATCGATCACTCTTTAGTGATTTAAAGACTGCTCAATCACGTATGACTCGTAGATTGTTTGATGCTTATGATATCAACGTAAATACAGAAGAGTTAGTCAACGGAACACAAGTATACGAAGCAAGAAGCGAATGGTCCTTCCTTCGATTAATGGGTGTAAGCTCTGGTGAAGTATGGAAGTTTCAAATTGGAACGCCTTTACAAAGGTTTTAACTATTCAGTAATGTAAAAATTTCAACAGCAAACATCAAAGATTTAATTTACTTCGTTTCTTTTAGGTGGCAACTGCTATGCCGGCTTTCAGAAGAATTTTTTAGAAGGAAGTACAAACCTCGTTTGTCAGAAAAATTTGACTTCGTTCCCATAAAACTTGGCGACTTTGCAATTCCAAGCGAGCTTGTGTTTGTGCGTCCAGATGAAAATTTTTACATGTGGGGCACAGAAAAGATTTGTGCAATATCAAAACATGGTTTGAAGCAAAGTGTGTCAGAAATGAGACCAATGCAACCGCTCATGTTTCCAGAATGTTTGCATATAATTTGTCCAAGGGTAATCAGCATTACTTGTAGCTCCCCGAACATAGTTGTACGTACAAGTATTTTTAAACGTTTACTATTTCTACTTATTCCAGGTCATCAGCAACGGTAGGGAACCTTACTTCATTAGTTCTTGCCGAAAAACTAAAACAAGAGGTTCCACACTTAGTGGAGGAACAATTGTCTCAAGTACTAATGATGCGTTGGCCGAAACTGAGTCGATCTATAGCTATTTTAAAGACATGTACCCACAGGGATGGTCGAACATCAAGCTACCAGGTACAGAGTTACTTTAATTATAATAATTAAATATTGTAAAATCAATGGATTAATTGAACTGTGTTTCCTTTCAGAGAGAGACAGTTTTATTAACGACTCTGGAAAATTTGTCGCACTGCAGAAGTTATTATCTCAATTGTCGGCTGGGGGAAGTAAAGTTCTGATATGCTCCCGGACATCTAAAATGATTGATATGCTTGAAGTACGTCAGACTATTATATTTCAGAAATTGTAGTGCTGAGAACTAATTTAATTTTTTAAATAGGAGTTTCTTAGTCGGCTTAAGATTCTCTTCTGTCGATTTGAAGACTCGGTGAATTTCGACAAACCAAAGAAGATTGAAGTTTCTACGTTATTTGCTGTGTTAATCCAAACTCACTCATTCTTGAAAGGAACAAACCTTCCTCCCTACGACACAGTAAATATTTTTTTGAGATATTTTAAGAACAAAAAGTTGTTTGTGATTTGTGATACATTTGTTTGCTTCTTCAACAGGTGATATTCTACGACAGTGATTCTAGCCTATCCAATGACCAGCAAATGGTTGATCGAGCGCTCACACAAGGTACATTAAAAGCTTGTCATTTTGTCAGTCAAGTAATACTTAACGAATTGTGGAATCGATCAATATTCTAATTATTTTGGTCACAAACTTAGGTCAAATGCAACAACTTAGTGTGTACCGTTTGGTAAGCAAGGGTACAATCGAAGAAATGATCCTTTTTAAGGTAAAGGGTAACTGTAACAATTTGTTGTACGTGATAGTAAGCAGCTTAACACGTAGTAATAATGTGGCATTGTTAAACAGGGTGATGGTCGTGGGAAGCAAGATAGTCTTAAAATGAGAGATATCGTGTCTCTTATCCATGATGACGACGATGATGCGAAAAGATGTATGTTGTTTATAATTGAGTATATCTGTTGTAGTATTGAAATTGGTAGTGGTTGTGGTTTTGGAATTGTAAGTTTTTGTTTGGATTAATAGATCATCCAAAAGATCCCGACCTACTGTCAGTTGGTACCTTGCCAGGTAATAAAGGCACTTCAAGTCAAGGAATTCAGTCGTCTCCTGAACCGTTAGACACAACTCAACTTAGTGTGTCGTGGAATGAAAGACAACGAAATTCTGAATCTCAAGTCGCAACGAGCTTAATAAGTAATGTACAGTTGGACTCAAGTTACGGCGAAAGTATGGAAGGATCCTTACCTCCTTCTCCAAACTTGAGCGATGTAATTCAAACTTAATTTAACATTGTATTAATAATCGCTCTCTTGTAATACTCTCAACTTAATTTTAGGAAATCGAAACGGATTTTCCAGATGTGGACTATTCTGAGTCTACTTTCGACGAAAGTGTAGGGACCCCCACCAGTTCGTCGTATTTTGACGAATATGGGAGACCTATTGATTGGAATGGTAATAACTATATATCATTTTCATTATTACACGAGAATCCAATGTGTATGTGACTAAAGTTATACTGCTTTTGCTCATTTAGTATCCGTGTCAGATTATGAAGAAGACATGAGCTACATCTCTAAGAAACCTAGAATAGGCAGAGGTACAGGCAAACGTGGAAGGCCGCCGTCTCGAGTCAGAGTTCAGATGCGTGAAGTAGACAATGGTACGTGTGCACCGTCATTTCCCTATAATTTCAGTCTATTCCCTGTTTGGTTTGAAACATGTGTCGTGTTTACAGGACAAATACCAATAAAAAGGGGTCCGGGAAGACCTCGATTGCGTCCCATCGGTCCTCCTAACCAAGGAGTAAGAGGAAGACGCCCGGGCCGTCCTCCTCTCTCGAAGAAGGCCGAAACAATATCTTCCAGTTTAACTCCGTTAACACAGAGTCAAAGAGTATTTGGCATTTACAGCTCCCCAGATATAAATATGTCCTAGTATTTGTGTTACCTTAGGTTAGGGGCCCGCATTCGTAATTAGATCGAACTGAACTGACATTAGGAAGCGTGACTGTGTAATGAAAATGTGATTTTTCTAGCGTTATTGTAACTGCAACCATTTTTTACTTGAACTGTTCATATTTTACAAGTGTAAAATAGTTTGGAGCAAGTGGATAGTAACAAGTTTCCGTAATTTAACAATAATAATATATTCTCTGTAATTTAAACATACAGACCTTACCATTCAAGACTTAAATACTGCAGTCTCAGCGTCATTTAATTATCCTGTTCGAACACGTTAAAATAATAAAAAATGGAATACCACTCATTTCTAAAAATAAGACCATATAAGATATAAGAGGGCAAGCAATGACGCGTCTTCGATTTCATTTTTCATTAGAAATATAAATACAATGACAACAGCAAACCTCTGTAAATGGTTTCTCGAATATTCGGAAAACAAACATCTGTATTTGGTTTCCCCAATATTCGGGAGTGCAACAAATCTATGAAATTGGTGTCCCGAATATTCCGGAGTGCAACAAGCCTCTGTAATTGGTGTCCCGAATATTCGGCAATGCATGAAACTTCTGCAATTGGTGTCCCGAATATTCGGGAATGCAACAAACCTCTGTAATTTCAAGCTCATAAATTGTCCCGATTTCCGGGACTAAGTTTGCAAGCTCAAATATAACGTCCCGTTCATATAATACGTCTCGATTTCCGGGACTAACATATATTACGTCCCGATTTCCGGGACTAAGTTTGAAAGCTCATATATGACGTCCCGATTTCAAGGGCAATGTTTGCAAGCTCATATGCTACGTCCCGATTTCCGGGACTTAGCTTGCAAACTCATACATTACGTACCTTTTTTCGGGACTAAGTTTTCAGACTCGTTTATTACGTCCCGAGTTTGCAAGCTCATATGTTACGTCCGCATTTCCGGGACTTAGTTTGCAATCTCATATATTTTGTCCCGGATTCCAGGACCAAGTTTGCAACCTCATATATTACGTCCGAATTTCCAACTTTAAGTTTGTAAGCCCATGTATTACGTCCCGATTTCCGAGACTAAGTTTGCAAGCTCATATATATTTCAGTATTCTATTCTAATTTTCTGGTGTCTTTGCTTCGAGTGCAGTATGGACTACCGGTTTTTGGTGAGCCTTTTTTTCAGGTTCAGGATGAAGCGCTGATATTTTTCAGGTTCTGGAATAATTTTGGATATGAATTCGCAAGTTTTTTTCCTAGACTCACCCCTTGGCTTGGAAAAGGCTTTTTGACTAAGTGATCTTATAAGACTATAAGGGGTAACCCTCTTTTCTTGACGAAATTCCAAAAATGGTGACCTGTCAAGGAGAGAAGGATATTTTATATTCTAGTATTTAGAGCTGAATGGAAATCTTGGTTATAGATATCAGAAAGGAGAACTTGTAGATTGTCGCATACCGTAACAATTGTAGGCGAAAGTACTCCTGGAGTTCTTGACAATGGTCGTGTAGCTATAAAAATCCCAATCGCCTAAAACTAGTAAAAGGTTTGTTGACTTTCTTTGCGACAGAGCCAATGTTTTGTTAACTTTGGTTCGGTTTTGGGTTACTGGCCAGCAACTCTTAGCTTGCCAATTTTTACAAACCTTTCCAACCAGTAGTAGTTAAAGATTGTCTTTCTCTTGTGACAGACTTGAAATATTTTGTACGGTACTTACTGACTGACACAAAGCACGCATCTGATGAGCTTTTGATAAATATCTCCTTGTGTATCTATAACTTCTCGATAGGCAAGCAAATGTGTGCTTAAGTACGGGTGTTTTAATGGAATTTGAAGGTGAATTCAAGAAGATTTTATAAGTGCGGTCTTGTCATGAGTGAAAATAGGAAGTTAGGCATAGCTAAATTGGTAGAAATCTAACTTCTTTTATATTTAAGGCTTGTGACTTGTGACAGCATAAGTAAAATTACCCAACGTCAAAAATTTACAAATTGTGAATAGTTTTGTGTTGCAGAGAAAAATACGTGATGGAAATAGCATGAAAACTAAGTGAGCTATTAAGTGTCAAAAATGTGAACCTTACGCTGAACATCCCTGCACAATTAAGCCCAAGTGTACCATCAAATCCAGTCATTTTCAAACGGTTTAAATAGTCAAGCCAGACAAATAAGTCAACGCAAACAAGGCTGTAAAATTTATCTACACTCGGATATTCCAATTTTATCTTTTATATCTTGTGGGAAGCGAAACCTAATTCCTTTCTCAATATTGCAAATAAAAATAAATTGTTTTAAACTCGAAGCACTCTGACTTGCATTTCATTTGCAGAGCTGCTATTTGACACTTCTCCGGTTGCTGCATTGGAAAAATAATAAGATTGTTTTATGTTTGTATTGTGCATTGATTCTGGCTTTGGTACGTATCATGTTACATTTATATTTTTCGTGTTGTAAATTCGCAATGGCTAAACATCAGGAGTTTTGTTTGTGGTTTAAGACGAGATGCATTTTTATCAACTTGGTCGAGTTGATACGTATTTTTTCATGTAATATTATTAGTCGCCAACTGCTTAATTCAGACCCTTATTGCTTAGCACTCTCTTCTTTGCTTGCTCAGCAAGGCGAGGGAAAAAAGTCTCGCAATCAATATCCATGAAATCCATTGAAAACTCTGCCACCAAGTAATTGTATGTCGCAGTTATAAAAAGTTACAAGAACAACTACATCAGGGTTCCCTATTCAGAAAATAACAATGATTTATTTTTCAAAATTGCTAACTTGCTGCATTGCTGATGTTTGAGTTTTTGCTGTTTAGTATTATGAGTAACAGCATTAACACTCAGACTCTTATGCTAAACAGCATAAGAGTCTGAGTGTCATAGTCATAGCATAGTTTATTAAAGTGACAGATAATACTATCAGCAGCAGCAATCAGCATGCTTTAAACACGTGCGATACGTACATGGAATTGCATGTCACATTTTTGGTTGCACAGAGCGTGTTAGTACTTAATTGGAACGATGATCAACTGGGAATATCTCAACAGATTCTTGAAACTTGGCCGACCCATGAATAAACCGATTTTGTTTAATATTCGAAAAAGATTTTCCATCTGTAATTTCAGAATTAAGGCACATTAAGGTTTTTCTGAGATGAAACGAAATTAAGTTTATCCAGGGAAATTCAGTCATATTTGGTCCAAAAGAAAAATCACCTGAAATGCATAGGATGCCAAACTGCTTTATATTTCACTTATAATAAACTCTGAGGCAGCATGAGTTGAAACCTTTATAAAATTTGTCTGCAGACACCCTTTGAACACGATTTTTAAAATTTTAAACTTTATGAAGTCCTTCAAATATCTAAGCTTTGGTTACGAAGAATTTTGGTTGCACTTCATCTAGTCTAGCGATGAGGGGATCCTTCTAACCTGTCCATGTTTGGGCTTAAAATAATCATAAAATACTAGGGCAAATCTAAAGCTCAGCTCAAAGTAAATGACAAATTTTCTATTGTTCAATCTATGTGGACATTACATTTGTAAGGACAGAATAGTATCAAAGCACCTCACAAAGTTAAGAAAATGCAAAAGTGACTATTACACTATTTTCAGAAGTGATTTAGTACAATAAAATTTGCAGCGCGACTTGCTAAATAAATGCTAACTGGAAGCTCTGATTGTGATGAACAAACAGAAAATTTCAGTTCCAAGGTTTTTTGGAAACTAATTTTTGTGTACCTTAACTTCCAGCCCATAGTGGGTTCTGAGTTTCAACTTTTGTGCAAAATCGTTGCTTCAGCGTCCGATGCTTCTTTTAAACAAAGCACTTTGCACACAAAGCAAATACTTTTGAAGCAGTCAGTCGACACAGTCGTTCCAATGTAGTACTAACGCCCTTCTGTATATTCTTATTGCAGCAATTTCTTCACACCTAAAGCGTCTACGTCCAATTCTTGAATCTCGTTCAATTATCCATGCATTCAGAGACGAATATGCAAAGAGAATAATACTATAATTATAATCGCACATCATCTATTTGGGATAATTGTGTAATTACAGCAGTTGTTATTGCGAATCAAGAAATGTGCCCGTGATTTGGCCCATTCCATTCACTCGCAGGGGAAGAAACAGAAAGACATGTTCAGTGGGTAAATGGAAATTACATGGGAATAATGAGGCGAATTACACTGTTTGTTTGTTGGGTAACTTAGGACGAATGAGAAATAAATGGTAATCATCGTATGTTATTTTTTCTCATTCATGCTGCTTCGGTCATAAGTGAACCTCTGATCTCATTCCCCGAGTTGTCGTAGTTCTTCCTTGTGTTCAACCAAAGCTTTTGTATTATTATCACTATTTTATTATGTTCGTTTGTTCAGCCATCCGTCAGCTTATCCGTATGACGGATAAGCTGTCAGATGGCTGAACAAACGAACAAACTGTATCAAATAGGCTGGTCGAAGAAATGGTGTCCAGGAATGCGAAGATTTCCAAGATCAAGTCGGATCTGGTGATCGATTTCTTTCTTATTTACCGTAATTACATAGTATTACTAACTATACGATCCCCTAAGGACATAATATGCACTCACTATCATGATTAGAAGTGAGATTACATTTTTGAATAAAAAGGACGAGATCGAAGGTTACGCAGAATTTATAGGGAAATAAAAGGAGTCTGGCAGTGTCAGTGAAGTAAAAGTCGTCCTTTCGGATGAGAATACTTCACTTGTATTCATCCCATGCTAAACCAATTTTTATTACATATCTCTCTCTCTCCTCCTTTCTCGTCGAGTTTTTAATCCAAGGTTGATAAAAATGCAGTGAAGGAAACAACCACAAGAATCTTAAGAATATATTAGCATTATACCCTAACACTCACACGTTTTAAAATTTTGAACACATTACACATACACTGGATCGCATTTTATTTTTGATCATAGCCATACCATTTAACAAATGGTTGATGGTGTAGTGCTAAGTACTTTAGAACTTCAAATCCATCCATACATTAATAAAAGTCATGAGTAAGAATCGCTCTCGATATTCATTAAAAGTTAAGTGCCAAGGAATCCTGATCCACTAATTGCACCAACTTTGCTCTGCACCACCAACTTGCTTGTTTGTTGGCCAACACACAAAATCCCTTTTAGTATTGTAAATTCCACACGTTGTTGACGTCCACACAATTATATATATATGAAAAGGTTAAAGGTATTAAAATAATGTTCTTATACGGGATGGGATATACATTAGGGATTCTCGGTAGTAGTCGATCTTTCCGTGAAGCTTAAATTTTTCTTATATAAATTATAGTACTTACATCTTGCACGTATAGAAGAATATGAACAACGTAAATGCAGCTAATGAGACTAGATAATCCATCATCATCGGGGAGATGACTGAGATGAGGCTGGGCAATGAAAAAGAAAAGACGAATGAAATTTTGCGAAGGAGCATTGGTGTGCAAAAAAGTGAAAACCAGCCAACAATATTCCAGAACATTCATCCTGCTGCCATTCCTTTGGCAAAGAACTTTGTGCAAATATGCCATAAAGGAAGTTGTTGTGGGCTTGTACAGGATATCTATGGGTTCATGCAATTTGTACCATCAGAAAGATGCCATAAAATATTACATACACAGTTGGCTATAAATAGTTTCATATATTTATATCTCCTTTCATTCAGCTCGATTGCATCATATGCACGAATGTGACTAGCACATTACACTGGAGGATTAACATATACACAATTTGCAAATACTAATAATAAAGGGTATGCACGGTGAGAAGTCGTCAGACGCTAGAAATTGACAAGTTGCGGGTTTTCATGCAAATCGAATTAGTTTTCGGGTTAATTCCATTACTGAATTAGGATATTGGGAAAAGGCAGAGTAAAAAACATAGTGGACATGCAATGCAATCCTTTGTATAACAAGCAATCATTGTATGACATAACCATTACAAATTATACTATATATAAACTTGGTTTCATTACGTAAGCTAATTGAACTGAATGTCCAATGAATCACTGAATCACATTTGAATCCTTCTCTTATGTCTGATTGTGAGTATTGATATTGATTGTAAGTACAGAAATAAATATACATTAAAGTTTTGGGAAGAAATAAAAGTAAAAACTTCTGGCATACATTTATTTTGCTTATACGTGTGAGTAAATATTTTTGGCCAACTAATAAATTCCTCAGATTACTAACTAACTGCCACGTGTCGTGGAGGTCTTCCTTTATGAAAGATGAATAACAAGAGGAATATAACAATAATCTTAAGAAGAATGATAAAAGTGGTTGATGAAACATTAAGGAGGAAGGTGTTCCCTTAATGAAAAGACGATGATGATGAGATGATTTGAGAGTGAGCGTCGTTCTTCGTGGTTTCTTCACGAGAGGAAGGAATTGAAGGAAGGAGTGCACTTCAGTCGGTCGGACTTGCTCCAAGCGGTCACACACACACAACAACACAGTCCTCCTCTCATTTCTCTTTCTGACAGCTGACGGCAATTAACTTAATCTCAATTAAACTCGCTTAAAAGAACCTTGTCGAAAGTAGCACATTGGCCGATCATCGTAAAGGTGACTCCTCTCGCACCTGCACGTGAACGCTATTTACCTAGTAAACTGCTCTACTGAAAAATCATCATTCTCCTCTCTATTACACAATTTTCGTCATCACAGCATCTTCGAGTTTTTCCCCTGTGGAAGTTGGAAGAGTTGGTGCTTCATTACTAAGATTGTCACTTCTACGTGTGTCTTTGAGAGTATTTCAAAGTTATTTCAAAGTCAAGTTGAAGGACGAACTCGTCGGTGAGTAATATTTATTTATTAGGTGGTTACTTTGTTGTTGCTCTGAGTGGAGACGGGAAATCGGAGGGGGCAAGGAATTCGGACGTTGGAAGTTGGAAGTGATCAGGGCTGAGTTAGCTATGTAATTACTTTTTTATGTTTGTGTTTATTGATTTTAGAGATAAAGAAGGGAACGAACGAAGATAAGACGAGAAGAGTTAGTCGTGGATAAAGTTGAGGACTAAGGACAAAGGAGATTTGTAGTGTTGTTCGGTTGGGGTTGAGCGCTTGAAGGTTTGAAGTAAACAGAAAGAGAAGATCATAATTAGAGTTGGATTATCGGGAAGCAAAGTCTACACGGGTGATTAACGTGGATTATCTTTTAAGCTCCGAAAGTAATCGCTGTACGTCATCTTGATCTCAATACATGTAAGTCTGTTGTGCATTTTTTAATTATAATTGATAGTTGATAGCATAGCACGTGGATTTATAGGTTTATTATTTATGGATGGTTTTAATCGGATTGCTGACGAGGAGTGCGTGTGTGTTGTGTTTTATGGGACAGGGGATTGCAAGGTTAAGTGGAGCATTTGAGTGCTGTAATTTTCGCAAAATGGTCTCATTATTCAGATTACTAAAATATGGTTATTAGGGTAGTCGAAAATTAAGTGCATGCACATATATTCACATGTAAAACTCGAGATCTGAGCGACGGTGGATGAAAGTAAAAATACCTGGTATGACGCAGTTCATTCCGAGAAACGGGAATTCAGGAACCCTGCATAAGTAATAGTAACGGTGAAAGGATGGAAGGATAATGTTACTTATTATTATACTCTAATTTAATTGTGTCGTGTCGTCTTTCCCTTGACATTCAGTATTTTTCTACTTATAAATATCATGAATAACTCACAACATCAAACTATCGATTATCATGCAATAAGCCTTGTGGACAGTCAGCGATGTCGTAGTCGGAGTTAGCTTACTGTTAGTGTGTTGAATCTGAATCGCAGTATTTTCTGCATACTAAAAGCTACACGCAACATAACTTTCAGCAGGTCGAGTGTAAGCGGGTGATTTCTTCGACTGTTACTGTCATTAAAGTAATGGACAGTTTTGTAGGTGGATTGATGATTGCTTGCTATAAATTGGGAGTTAAATCGGTTTGTTGTAGGTTTGTAGTATGTAGACATTTTTTTTCTATCGGATAAAATTATGCTTATTCATATTATGTTTGCGAACAAATATTCGAACTATTATGACCATATGAAGTATAGATTCAATTCAATCAGGCTCTATTTACTTATTGTTAGTTAAGTAAAAGTACGCAGTTTTGAGTTTGACATAATGCATGTGATTCAAGAAGTTTTATTATTGTATAAGGTATCGATCGAATGAATTGTACAATAAGGCACTTCCGTGTTATGTTGGTTGTATTGTGGTTAAAATTAAGTAAACAAACATCATGATTTATTAAGCCATTTATATATTTTGTGCGTTGGCAAAAACAGTGGTGAAATTGTTATATATCTTGCTGCAGAATACTGTCAGTCTCGTACGTGTTGACCCAATCATCAGTTTATTGATTTATCTCGAATGAAATGAAAGCATAACATGAAAATGAATGTAAACAAAGCCGGCTTTTACCGGCTAGTGAAGGTAAACTTGGAAAGAATGAATGTAGGACAGATGAAGGTTGGGAGATGTTTTTGTACACACACATATTATAATTGATTACAAGTTACAGCCTCACAACTGAAAGCCCGTAGGATAAAGTTTCATGCAAAAAGTTGGTAAACAAGAGAGGAATTGAGACGCAGAAACAAAATAGTAGTAGTAAAATACCACGAATTCGGAACATTTGGGGAGAACTCAGGAGGGAGGGAAGGGAAGCGTACGTGCAAGGTACGGTGCATCGAGTACAGCGATGAATAAAGCGATAGTTTTTGCCAAGGACAGGATTGTGTGTAAGTGGACCCTGAGAATACGTATCTAACGCACCTACCCATGACTTTCAAAACTCCGCTACGGCGTAGTAAACTTGTATGTAGCAACAAGTTGAAAGAGAAGTGACAAGAATGCGATAAGCGATGAAAGCTTCATAATATCATAATATTTTTATGTGAGAGCAGAATTGAGAGTCCGTGAAATGATGGCCATGCTTATTTTTATGAGATACACTCGGACATTTGTGGCAAAATTGGTATATAGTTTTATCTACGTACGTATATAGTACATATGTATAGCCAAGTCGTTAGAAATGAATTTAATATACGAGAAATGGACACGCAGAAAAACTGTTCGCGGTCGCTTTCTTCACAATACCTCAGCCTTAGACAAAACATTCAGCATAAGCACGAAGGTAATAAAAGATTAGTAGAGTGGAAACTTTAGCATCTCAGAATAGCTGGGAACCCATCGTATGATCTTCATAGACGAGGCGAATTTGAGGGGATAAAGGGTATGTTGGGAAAGTCTCCGGTTCTGCGTCTTACTTAATCATGCTGCTCTAAAGTAGGACGTAGGACGCATCCGAAAATAAGGCAGACAAAAAGGGTCGAAAGAAGGGCATGGCTTTCAAGCAGAAAAATGAGAAATGTTTGTTTGGGGAAAGTAGATCCCTGGAAGATGCGTGCGACGAGCACGTTCCGGTCCCATGCTACACATTCGGTTTCTCACCTAGTGTACGTGGTATTACGAGCGTAGATATCCTCACGTTCTAAGCTTTTCACCCGGTTGCGGTAGGGTCGTAGGGTAGCGTGTAGAGTAAGGATAGTCATTCAATCCGAATAAAGTCGATTCGGGTTCCGGAAATCTTTCGTTTTGTGTGAGGAACACAGTGGGAGTTCACTTGTAAGAGTGGGATGAAGTAATGATTATTTTGACATGCCATGAGTTCAGAGTGGGGTCCGGAAGAAACCCCGAATTCGGGGGATTTCTTCAAGTTCGGCTAGTAGTCTCCTGTTTCTGGTCGTCTAGTCTGGTGTTCTGTATTATTCGAAAGCAGAATCGTGATCGATAAAGTGAACGAACTGAGAGTAGGTGAAGGAAAATAGGGAATAGGAGAGTCGCTGAAACTCCGAATTTCGGGCCGATGTTATTTCATGTCTCAATCCTTTGGTTACAAGACACGTGCCATCTTAAATTCCTCCTGTAATATTGCGGAAACGGTACTTTGCTTGTTGGATCAGGTATATAATGCCCACTCGTTTGCATATTCGAAAGTCTTTGCCAACCCATCGAAATTTCATTCACATTTTTGCTGCCTGCAAGTAAAGCTCGGCTGTGTGTGTTGTGCAAAAGTTAGATCATTTCTTCCTTTAGTTTGATACTGAGAAAACAAGGGAAGCGCAAGTGTACAGAGCATAAATTTTGGTGCAAGGAAGATCTACTTGACACGAAGTTGGGTAGAGGCCAAAGGTGCAACTAAAAGAGCAGTTTGTTAATTGAGTTGAGATTAACGCTTCAAAAGGGAAGTGACTGCTACCCAACTACCCACTCACTGATATTGTGGAAGATTGTGGCTGTTAGACTTGTTGGGTCAATGTGCAAGTGGATTTAAAAATCAATACGCTGAAGAGAAGCTTACCAAGTTTGAAGTGAATTCCTACAAGTACTCAAGTGAGTAATTAGGTTATTTATACCAAAAATGCAAACGTGCGTGAGTGCCTACTCATTTCTGGAACATTAGAACAAGTTTATTGTGGAGGAAATCTCAGTAGCTTAAATATAAATACAAGGATAAAAACATCCTTGTAGATAGTTATATTGAGTTCCTCATGAATATTGTGATGAACGTGTGATAACTATTATGTGATAATAGTTGTTGTCTTGTTGTTAATGATTATTTTGCATTTTCAGTTCGAGACGGATGAATAAGTGAGTGATAGAAGGAAAGCAGGTACAAATGATTTCACTAAAACTCGTCTCAACTCATTTCCTAAAGCAGCCATAATTCAGTTGGTAAGTATACTTATATTTTACTAATACTTGTACTACAGTTTGTGTGTGTGGTTTCGAAAATCGCAAGTACCAAAATTGAGAAGTTTGTGAAGTTGTCGTCAGCACAGTAGTAGTACATGAAAATTAGAATTATATGTACTGATGCGTGCTGAGTACTGTAAGCTTTGATTGCTGATGTTGATGTCCGCTTTCGACTTGAATTCTAGGGATTCTCTCATAAATTAACAACCTTGTGAATTCGAATCCTTCCAAAGATGCAAACTGTGTTAGTCACAATGATAAACTAGAATTAGTGAGACCGGGTTAGAGACTTCATGAATGTTATTTGCGTTTCAGAATTCATTGGACGAGGATTGGTAGCCGTGCACTTTGCATCGTAGTCGAGCAGGAGCTTCTGTAGGCTTTACTTAATTTCTTACTGCAACAGTTATCTCAACATTAGTTATTTGACCAGTTAGTTTGAAAATGTTCAAGTTCCGAAGATCTTCCTCGCTTTGTTCTCCTACGAAAGAGATCTTCCAAGATGATCCGAAGGAGCAAGCTGAGATGAGCCGCACAGCAACAGAGCAACCTTCGGTAAGTTCTATTTTTTATTTTTTAGACTGAATGTCAAAAGGTCACAGACAACGATTTTTTACTCTTTGGGCTTATCTCCAACGATAAACGCAACACGCAAACACAAGGGACATTCATTGTTGTTTGATTTAGATCTCCAAAGGACAAGGCATAAAACTAGCAAACATACATAATCGCAATCCGTTTACTCACGAATTCCAGGGTTTAATATCGGTAGTGTACACACACTAGAGAGGCATTGCAGGAAGATTAAGTGTATTCTGTATCCACTTATCAAGGTAATATAGCTAATTAGGAAGCGTCATGCAGTCATGCACTTGCATGTTTTAATCATGTTGTTGATCAAGGTTTTCCCTTGAGAAGCGTTCTCTAAAGCTGATTAAAACACTACATGTTGTCTCGAAACTCTAGAGTAATTCTCTGTCTGGTTGAATATGTCTGTTTGATATGATTCAGTGGTTGTCTCCAGACAGTTGAAAATAGCGATAAATCTTGGTGGTGATCTCGTAGTCAACCGTAAGTATATTAAGTACTGGATTCATCTAGATAAGGTCGCTCAGTAATTAACACGTTCGCAGGCACAAGCAACAAGCGTAATGACTGTAGCATAAATCACATAAGTATTTCAACCAGTAAGTCTTGCTTAACGTGATTTTACTTAGACTTTGAAATTGATTGCGATTCTGATTTCAAGCCACAGAAGTCACAGAACTAACATTTCATGCAACTCACTTGAACACAACATCTACAAAAGGAAAACAAGCATTTAGGCAAACCAATCAACGAAAAGCACTGAGGAAAAGGAAAGGAAACAGTCCCACGTATCACAGTGTTTTATGTACTAAAACATTTGCACTGTTGATTATTGTAAATCTCATCTGGTTTTGGCTGGTGAAACTAAACATGAGATAGGACAAGTTTTAGTGTTGTGGAGCACGAATGGTTCGAGATAAAGTGATGTGTTTACAACAGCTTTAAACACCCACGGAGGAATGAGAAATACTAAGAGTAGGGACAGAGAGAGGACAACTTGCTTTTAGTTCATGGTTAATGGACACGAAACCTTTGCTATTACTCATTCAACTTTTACCAGTCCTTCGACTGATGCACCGCTTCTTCATATCTGCAAACGGAGAATTAAAAGTGAAATGTTTAGGTCAGGGTTACACGAAAGAAATATAATTTTACGGTTGGTTGGAAGGCAGGAAGGCTGTGATGTTTCAGTCGAACCAGAGAAAGAAACCAGTCAGTGTTCATTTGTGGTTTTGTGTCTTCAGGAGAAACCAGACCCGAAAGAAATGACGAAGTGGTCCTTTAATGGGGACAAACTAAAGGCGAACTTTAGGAAGTCATTCATAGGACAGGTCATTTGTGACCGTAAGAGGAAGGAACGACAGGAAAGTATTAGTCAAGATGACTACGGCCAAGAGAAGAAAGTCGTTAGGTGAGTACTATTTGCATATTACTGAAGATAAGATATTGATTCAATACGTGCTTACCACCAGCAAACTTATCTTTAATCGGTGACGTAATATGCTAAATATTTAATAGGTCGGTTTCCGATGATGAAGGGGTTCATGATCCTGAAAAAAAATTTGTGAAGGACATCAGACGAAGCGTTAGTCACGATGACTTCGGGAGAAAGCCCGAAATGAAAATTGAAAAGCATACTATGCCTGTAAGTTTTTGCAATTAGATTTAATTGGCAAAATAGCATTTTAGACATAATACAGAACGATTTTTACTATATCCCTGCTTGTAAACTGGTTCGGAATTGATTCCGGGTTCCGTGATTAATTTACCTCATGTTTTTAAGAAGGCAGTTTTGTCGAATGTGATCTTGCGTTTATAGCATGAAAACTAATTTTAAATTATGATTTTAAAAGATATGAAAATAACGATTTTTATACATTTTTAGCCCAACAAGGAACGCAATGAAGGAACCAAAGAACAAGTTACCACTCCTCCGGCTACTGTTCTTGTTGACCGTCCAGAGGCAAATATGATGAGAAAGGTGGACTACTCTACGGGGGACTATGAACCAGAGGCGCAAAGACAACTTGAGCGCTTTGTTAATTATTCATCTGGGACTTCTACCCCAACGAAATCGTCAAAAGGACATCGAAGACGCCACAAGTCGTCACATAGACACCATAGCCACGCATCGGAGTCATCTACTGCTTCGATCGAACTCGAATTGGAAGACGACGCAACGGTCCCCCAAGATGAGGTTGAGACGCACGAGGACGTGGATTCTCCTGTTGTGTCTGACGAATCATCATCATCTGAAGAGGATTCAAGCAGATCTGTCCCTTTAGTTTTGGTTGAAGATTCGTCTTCAGTGGAAAATAAGGACGGTTCGGACGGCCTTCGACTGGATTTTTCGACAATGCATCATCAAATTGAAACATCTCAGCCGATCTCATTCTTGGAAAGCATAGGCCATGTATGTGATACGGTCGTTTTTAACGTTTTCTAGTCATTTAGTGCGTAAACTTTACCTCGGAATTTGGTTTTTAGAGCTCAGATGATCATGTTATGTTGTCGCCAAGAGGGGGTTTCCACATGAAAGACGCAATGGATCTTCCGCCCAGTCCACCGATGTATCAGATTCAAGTAGATCCTCCATTGAGTCGTCAGTCTTTGATGGGTGAAAATGAAAGCAACTTAAACAAACTTAATTCTCTCACTCGTCAAGTGTCCAATCTTAAAAAGACTCTTCGAAGTCTTGAAGAAGAATATGAACAGCTGTTTGGGTACAAACCGAGTAAAGCCGATAAAATGAAGCACAAAGATATGAGGAAGGTTGTTCTGCAGTTGGTCAAAACCAGGAAGGAGCTGAAAGGTATTTATCAATAAAACTAAAACTATTCGGTTTTATGGAAACAGGTTAAACATGACGCATCTCTGTTATACTTTCAGACTTGAAAGAAGACCCAGCATCAATACAAGAAGCAAACCTTCTTTCGTCTAAAGGAGCTCCTGTTGCAAGAAGTTCTTCGGATTATCTCAACTCACTGTCTAGCACTGTAAAAGAACTTCAGGATAGCCTCAGCTCTAACCGGCGTGTTGTTGGTAGAAGCGATAACCCAGAAAAAATGAGTTCAACTGAGTTATCAGAAGAAAAAAACATGATGCAAAAACAACTGTTGACTCTGGAACGACGTCACGGGAGGCCGATATCCAAAGCTGAAAAAGACGTTGTCAGGCCGCTGTATGATCACTACCGAATCGTGAAAAAATTAAGTGGACGAGCAGCAGTTTCAGCTATGAAAGAGCCCACTGTTGGATTGGATTTAGTTCCTATTCTGGAAAATGAACCCTTAGACACAACGTGCTCTGTTGTGGAAGTTCGAAAAGGTGGAAGTCCAAAATCAACGAAAGGATCGAGAAGCTGCAGTTCCGAGTTGACTAATTCAGCAGCGGACGTGAGCGATGAGAGAAGAGAAGGACAGCAAGATGAAGGCTGGGAAGAAAGTTTTAATAAAATGAACCTGTAAGTTTAAAAGCTTTGTTGCTAATTCTTCTTGGATTCTGTAATTAAATAATATCATGTGATTGTGATTCTAGAGAGGAGTTAGAAAAAGCCTTGAAGCAAGTGAGAGAAGACAAGCGAAAGTTCCGTTCTATTCTTCGCCGGTTTGAGATGGAGTTCCAGGAAGCAAAAGGTCGTCCTCCTCTAAAAGAAGAAAAATACGCTGCTGGTGATATCGAAGGAGTTTATGGCCGGTACAAACACGCTCGATCAATCGTTCGCCTATTGGAAGTTCTCGTCAACAAGAAAAAGTACCCACATCTCCTTCAGGAACAGTATCAAAGCGAAGATTAGAGAAAAAACTTGAAAAATTACATGGTAGTGTTACTAGCAGTAGGTATTACGTGGAAAGCTTTAAACTGTTAGCGTATTATTGGTTTAATCTTAATTTCTAATGTCGAACAGACATTTGACATTCAATAATTAAGCGTGTCTATCTTTCAGCAACTTTTATTTATGTTCCCAGTCTTCCTGCAAGTGTATTTAATTTTTCTGAGTGTAAAGTCTTCGTAATGAAGGAGCACATAATATTTACTGAGGAGAGTTGAAACTTTAGAAACTACAATAATTTTAGGAAAACTGTACAATACAATCATTGTATTGCACTGAGAAAGTCTATATCTACGGACTCTGTTACTCTTGTAATATTTTATTGGTGTTCTGAATGGTTTATATAAACATTCCACAATTGTTGAAAGGAATGGAAAGAATGTGAAGTGAGTAGGACTGGTTCTGGTGTACCTTTGAGAGAGTGTGACTCCTTTGCATGAGACTTTTTTATATAGACTGAGTTCCGTTCGATTGTAGATATATCCTACTAGTAGCCGCAGTAATTATTATATGAAGTGTTTACCAAAACTCGCGTACCTTCTCGGTGTAGTGCATTAATTGTACTAAAACGCATATTACAACTAATTAACATATGACAGTTTTAGATCTGCTAGTTGTTGCTCTAATACATCAACCTCCTTGATAGCTTTAATCTACAATGATATGATACATATATACCAAAGTAACAAGCTTCGCAAGCAAACTTGTAAAGATTGATTACTGACACTTCCTATTGCCTAATTAATGACAGCTGTAAGTCAGTGTGTATAAAGTTTATCGAAGAAATCGTCGTTTAATCCCAGAATCTTCAGATAGCAGGAAATGTTAGTACACAGCAAGTGTAGATTTAGTTACAAACACTTATACAGCATCCATATTACAAGTTTTAATCTGGGATCATTTTGTAATCCAAAGGGATGTTTATATTATAAACATAAATGCAACTGTTAAATAATTCGGATCACTAACGAGTTAGGAATAATGCAAAGCTTCATTTGTGAAGCTGTACAATAAGAAAACACTATTTATTAATCGTCTAACGTCACGATTGCAATATAAAATTTTGTTACTCAGAATCAGTTGACTCAGTTGTTATATTCTTTATGTTGTTTAACTTAAGTTCTCATTAATATCGAGTAAAACGGAAAAATGAGTTTTAAAAATATCAAAAGATGCCCTATTTGTTTACTTGACTGCTTTATCGACATTCGTGTTAGATAATTGTGGTAACAAATGTTCAAAACGTGAATTCAGGTAACGTGGAACATTTAAAATATAAGAAGATGTGTTAATAAAACCAATACGAACAGTATGAGTC
The DNA here is from genome assembly GCA_034696585.1 of Isotomurus maculatus. Taxonomy (NCBI): domain Eukaryota; kingdom Metazoa; phylum Arthropoda; class Collembola; order Entomobryomorpha; family Isotomidae; genus Isotomurus; species Isotomurus maculatus. The sequence continues at coordinate 42,920 of JAQGAC010000015.1, read as the reverse complement.
AATCTTTAATGCAACCTGTGAATTTATTCGCGTTTATTTAAACAGTAACACACAACACAACTGAGATTCAACCAGAGACTTTATGTTGAGTTGAAGTAAAAACAATTTTGAAACTTGCTCTTAAGGCAATATTTGATTATGGTTGGGGTTTTATGATGTGAATGACAGGTGGTTACGAAATTAAATCTAGCATTTACATAGCTGGCAACATCACCTGTTTTAACTGCAGGAGTTCAACTTTGTTGATACAACTGAAACACTTTGCCCACTTTGCTATTAAAAATTAAAAGAGATGACGTTTAAAAGCTAAGGAAAGCAAGAAGGAATCGATAACTCATACTTACATAATTCTAGTAATTCAGTTGACATCAAATCAAATTAATGGAAAATTATGATTCGAGTAACCATCCAAAGTAACACTTAATTCATTCTGTTTGTCTGTGTATAAACTCGTTCGTGGCAGCTCATTTCTTATCGCTAAATAAACTGAATATTTGCCTCACACTTTTTACTCGTGTGGGTATGCAACTAGATTTTGCATGAGCAGAATCTAATGGTTTATGCCTTAGCTATTATTCTTCTATCCGCTACCTCGTAATATTATTTTTTAGACAAAACTACAGCTCTCATCTCCACAAAGTATTACCACTCTTGCTTAAACTGCCTTCAAGTAAAGTCTTCCAGCTGGCTGGGTCTGCTTAATATCCTGCTCACTCATTGTAACAACCGGTGAAGTTGTCATTTACTCTTTACCTGTTGCACGAACTTCGCGAGTGATTCTCTTATTGACACTTAACTCTTTTGGCTTGGCAATCTATTTTTGCATTAATAACTACTACGTGGATTTACCCAGCGATCTTACATTATAATCAGCCATGAGGGAAGGACCTGCTGGATCTAATACACTTAAACGGGTAAGAGATATAGTATATAGTCAGATAAGGTTGGGGAAATTCTGAACAATGTCTGTGAATTGTATTGTTGGAAGAGTGAGACTGAATGATGTATTTTGGGGAATGCACAAGAGTATATACAAAAGGTCAATAGTCAATTGGTGCTTTATTGATTGCACAAATTGGCACTATGAATGACTCTGAAGATGAGTGAACTAGTTTGGTACATGAAAAGTGGAACTTCGCGTGTCTCATTTATGTGACAGTTTATCTCACTCTCTTATGTGTCTTTCTATCTTGTGATTCTTGTGTGCAACACTTTTTGTTAGCATAAAGTCAAATTGATCAGAGTCAATTGATGAGATGAATGGGTTCATCACGCGTACTACAAGTAAACTACAACCCTGCCACTGGTGATAATACGTGATTTACTGGTTCAGGAGATTAGATGCAAACTGAGTTGTAGTCTGGTTTAGTCAGAACTGACGGGTGTATAAAATCAATGGAAAATACCTCCAGTTGTCTCCAGTCAATGTCAGGATTTCGTGCCAGTGGGTTGTGGTGATTTTAAAGATCTCTGAATTCGTGTAGACGCTTTCTTTTTAGAACAGTAGAAGAGTTAAACTATTTTATGACAGTCAATTTCAAGCCAGAAGTCGAGTTTTGAATCAAAGACTAAACAATTAAAGTTTAAGTTTAGTAGTTCAGTCGATTAATTATGAATCGAATTAACGGGTTTAATTTTTGGGTAAGTTCAACTAATTAATTGTAATTATTAACTTTTGCAAGTACAAATTGTTACTGGAATTTGTTAACTAAAGTAAAATGTTTTTAGCGATAGTTTATAGTGAGTAGAGTCAACAGGAGGTGAATGATAGATAAGGAAAACTTATTCGAGGGATACAAAAGTTGTTGAATGCAAAACGCAGAGAGGTGCATGAGGTTACATGAGAACAAATGTTCCAGCATTCGCACATTTTACAGTCCAGCAACCCGTCCTAATAAATCCCTAATAGTAGACAAGCTCTGACAGCTGACATTGAACTTATCGCCTTATCATTCCTCTTTCTCATGTTCATTTGTAGACGATAACGTAAATAACACTGGTAGGAGCATGAAATGATACGTAGAGAGTTCAGGTGATGTACTAAGTACGTATGATGTAAAGAGCAGCTAAACCTGTTGCAACAAAATACTATATGAAACTATTTTACGATCTCCTTTCTTGGAAATCCCTACAAATAGAAATAGCCTACTTGTTCGTGGAAATCATATCTTTTAGAATGCAGAACGGCAGACACAAGTTCATTGCCCACATAACACATAAAATGCCTGCATGAATATTCAGTCAAGTAAATAATAGTGCAGAAAATCATTCTTCCGTGTTAACACATCTCAGCCTACTCCACAATTCAACGAATGCAGTTCGCAGAAATGCACTCCACTTTACATCAGAAACCTGTTGTGCTGTCATCGTTCAATCAAGAATGTCTCATTTGAGATTCTAGTCTTCTAATTCAGAAACATTCCGGTGGAATACAGCGTAGTAGATTCATAGAACGCTTGTTCAGAAATCAGAACAAAACGAGATTGTGTAGCTTGTTTATTTTGCATGCAAAAAAGAGAAAGTGGCATGCTGCGCGTGTTCCACGTAGAGATTCACACATTTCGGATTTCATTCGGACTCACCCAACTCACACTCGATAGTTCATGCAATTCTGCCACTGCCACTGCCACTCAAGCGGGACAGCTGCTCAGAAACCTCCGGTCTCCGAATTGAGAAATTATTCGGGTTTTTATTGAACAGTGAATTTTATGATTTAACGATAGTCGAAGCAATAATCTATCCCATTATTTAACCCATTCACAAGCTATAAGCCCACAATGGGTTCTCCATGCAACAATTTCTCCTCGGGAGATGCAGAAATGTCATCAAAAAGTGATAAAATTGCCTGTGAACAGGGGAAACTGGGGGGTTCGACGAATATTCTTGAGCAGAAGCATCACGTCTCAAGGGACACGAGAGGTCAGATCCTCGGCTCCTGCAGGGGATTCCGCGGCTGTACAGTATGGTTCACTGGTAAGCACAATTTTAACATTTCAAGTCGTGACTTAGATTAGCTGTGGAATAAATTGTTGACAGCGTGTGTGAATGATTGACAGGTCTCTCCGGGGCTGGAAAGACGTCAATCTCTTTCGAACTGGAGGCGTTCCTGGTGGCCCAAGGGATTCCAACTTACGCCTTGGATGGCGACAATGTTCGGGGAGGATTGAATAAAAATCTGGGCTTCTCTCCTGAAGATCGTGAGGAGAATATTCGACGAGTCGCTGAGGTTGCAAAGTTATTCGCTGACAGTGGAGTTGTCGCTCTGTGCAGCTTTGTGTCGCCGTTTCAAAAGGTTTGTGTGCATAGGACATTTGGGAACAGCTGCTAAGGAATTTATGAGTTTGTGATGTAGAACGTTAATTGAGTTGATTTTGATTTTTCTGCAGGATCGAGAATTGGCCCGAAAGATTCATGAAGAAGCCCAACTGCCCTTTTTCGAGTTGTTTGTTGACACGCCAATTGAAGTGTGTGAACGAAGAGATGTGAAAGGATTGTATAAGAAAGCAAGGGAAGGGAAGATTAAGGGATTCACGGGGATCGATCAGGCGTACGAATCTCCGTCGGCTCCAGACTTGTCCCTCCGAACTGTAGGGTCGAGTGTCCAGGAAAGTATGATGCAAGTCGTAGACCTGCTTGTTCAGAATGTAAGAGAGTGTAGAAGGAATGGATTTATCAATTGAGTCTGAAATACTGGAGGTGAAAGTAACTGAAGGTCTTTTTTTAGAAAATCCTGCCACAAGAACTTTTAAACGTACAACGAGTTCCTGAGCTCTTTACTGTGAAAACTGAAGCCGAAATCGCTGCTGAAATCCAAGCAAGTAAGCCATTGGAAATTACTGAATTGGATTTGCAGTGGGTTCAGGTGCTTTCTGAGGGCTGGGCCACTCCACTCACTGGATTTATGAGGGAGGAACAGTTCCTTCAGGTGAGCTAAAATTCTTAAGAATATTTCTGAATGGATCTTTAATTCCGAGGTTTCTTGGAAACTTTGCAGACAATCCACTTCAATTCTTTGGTGAAAGACACACTAGCAACGATGCCAGTGGCAGTTGTGCTTCCACTGAGTTCTGAAGATAAGACGAGACTAGAAGGAAGTCCAAAGATCTGCTTGACTTATCAAGGGAAACCTGTAGCGATTCTGTCTGATCCAGAATTCTACACTCATCGGAAGGAAGAACGGTGTGCTCGACAGTTTGGAACTACTTCGTCTAAACATCCGCACATTAAGGTGGGTTGCAGTAATTAGTTAATTGATGTTCAAGAAGATTTCATTTAACTCTCGTTACTTTGCAGTTGATTTTGGAGAGTGGAGATTGGTTGGTGGGAGGAGACCTGGAAGTTATTTCTCGTATTCGATGGAATGACGGCCTTGATGATTACAGACTCACTCCCAATGAGATCCGGACGAAAGCGAGATCTATGGATGCTGACGTTGTCTTTGCATTCCAACTGAGAAATCCAATTCATAATGGACATGCTCTTTTGATGCAGGTAAGGGAATAGAGAACCAACTTGTAGTTATTCAGAAAAATGGGATAGTCTTTGTAGCTGAGTGATATTGTTTAATTGCAGGACTGTCAAAAGAGGCTGGAAGAGCAGTATGGATATAAGAAACCTGTGTTACTTCTCCATCCGCTGGGAGGCTGGACGAAAGAAGATGACGTTCCACTGCCCACTCGAATTCAGCAACACATCGCTGTGCTAAATGAAAAGGTTTTGGACCCTGACAGAACTATTTTAGCGATCTTCCCAAGTCCCATGCTTTATGCAGGACCTACGGAAGTTCAGTGGCATGCGAGGTAAGCTCACGTTTTTCCAAGACAGTCATTATTATGTGTGTGTTAAGTGAACTCCTGTTAAACAACTGGTTGTAAACACAGGGCGAGATTAAACGCAGGAGCGAACTTCTACATTGTTGGAAGAGACCCTGCTGGAATGCCACATCCAGAAGATCCATCGATTGACCTGTATGATGCGACCCACGGAGCCAGAGTGCTCAAAATGGCTCCAGGACTTGCTGGACTAGAAATCATTCCATTCAGAGTTGCTGCATACGATAAAACTATTAAGAAGATGAGTTTCTTCGATCCTACGAGGAAAGAAGATTTCGAATTCATATCTGGAACTAAAATGAGAGGTACAACACAAAGCCTTGAGATTTAAGTAATTTCTCTACAATTCTGAATTGAACTTGCAGGTCTGGCGAGATCTGGACAGAATCCCCCAGAAGGTTTTATGGCTCCTACTGCCTGGTCTGTTTTAGCCAACTACTACAAATCTCTTAATGCCAACTCATCCTAATTGTAATGTATTTTATACCAGTGATCAATATTTTATTTACAATCACACTTCAAAATTGAGGTTATTACTTTTGGTGCAATTAAATCAACACGAAATTATGAATAATAAATCCACATTCACGTTTTATTGGGTTTACATTCTTTACTTTGTGCGTTTAGATTTTAGATTTAAAATGGTCCTATGTAATGAATTCAGGTTCGATGAGTGCTTGATTGAACATTTATTCCAGTGAAAGTGTACTTGTATGCGTGTGTGCGTGTGTCGTAAGCTCATTCAATAAGATCCTCGAATCCTTGACATAAATCTTTCCTTCTTGTTCAAGTACAATTTTTCGCGTACTTTTGTAGAATTGTGCGTTGCTTTTTTACTTTGATTTGCTCTTTAGGAATTGACGCTCTTTCTTATGACCATTGGCACATCAAATAGCAAACTGAGATGAGCGTTTACCACGAGGCAAAGGCTCCTCCAGAAGATATCCGCCTTGTCTTGAAAGAAAGTCTGCAAGTCTTGGAAAAAAGTGAAGGAACCTTTTTCTGCGGCTTCAGTTTTCTCACTTTGCTTGTTGGTCTCTGCAAGTTGTGTTCTATTTGTGTACGTGTACATGTAGGTGGATGGGTGTGGTTCAATTGAAATCGTGTGGATTTTGTGGAAATCATTGCTTCGTATGGAAGTGCTGGTTCTCCCCAGCTCAGAAAGAGTTACATTTGGAAGTCCTTTTTGCTCCACGAGTATTCGTCCGCTTAGCAAGGTCACGGTGATGTTTGTAAGGTCGGATGGAAGAAAGTTTTCGAGAAATAAGCCAGGGAAGTCAGCTACAAAGATGACGTCAGAAGATGTAGTCCAGTTTGCTACGGAATGTGAGATAGACTCGAAATGAGATCGACGGAAGTGAGAGAGTTCCTGGAGTAAAGGGAGAATCCACGGAACAGACTCAAATGGAGACCAAGGGGCTCGTAAAATGTCAGTCTGCAATCAAATGAAATTGAAATTAAATCCTAGATGAGTTTAGAAGTTCTGGACCAAGTAACTTTGTATTTTGTATAATCAGCTCCAGCCTAGCTTCAATCTGCAGATACCTTTTAGTAATAAAAACTGGTATTTTTCTCATTTTTGTCGCGTTGTTGTTAAATACTTATTTTTCTGACCATCTTTCAGCACCATTTCCATAATGAAAATAACAAGTGTAACTCACCCGAGGATCGAAAATCCTCTGCTGGAATCGTCCGTTGAGTGACTTCCAGATGTCAAAGTAAACTTCAATTTCGGTAATGTTGAATCTTCCGAGGTTTCTTTCGATGCACTGTGAGTATTGCTGTGGAAGAATTGGCATTTTGAAGTGAAACTTGATAAACAGGTATGCTTTGCTTATCTTTGAGTTCAGACTTACCACAGCCATGTCCGCGTGAGAACTCCACCGATCGTTGGCTACCCACACCTGCATATAAATTATAGAATTTAGGTTTAGACAAGTTTCAAACTTTCACTGTACATCTTACATCTGGATCCAAATATCTTTCGGTTCCAGTGATTCGATTTCTAACTGTGACTTTTTGGTGAAGCGTCTCCCACGAATTGACCATCATGTCCCAAGAATATCCGTACAGCCCCGGAGTCCAATTATTATATCCCTACACAGTTTATGAACGAATTACGAATAATCTTCAGAATGCAGGGATTTTCAATCTAATCATAACATTAGTTTTACAGTAGTAATGAAATGCGAAAACGGCATGAAAATTTGTAATCCAATGTGAACCAAAACAATCGCTCCCGTAGCTTTCTCCTTAGCAGTAAAATGTCTTTTTCTGTTTCTCTTGTGTTCTACACGTTCCTTTTTCCAACTTTCTTCTGATCCGCACCTGAAATCCCGATATATCAATGCTAAAGATGAATGAGTTTCATTAATTCAAAACAGACGTACGTTATGTCCTCGTTTACTTGACAGGACACAGGAAGCAAGTTACATGGAAATTGATGAGGTGTGCAAAAGAGAATCAACGAGGCCAAGCAAACATAAGGAAACATTCCTGTAAATTGTGACATAAGGTTGCTATCATCTCTCATTCCTAATCCTCTGATTAATTAATCAAGTGTGCGTTGTCACCTATGTCAAAAAGTTGGCTGTTCATCCCATGAAAAGCGACACTCAAAAAGATGCCCAGTTTCTTGGAGAACTCAAAGTTAAGGAGGAAGCCACAACTGAGGTCGTAGATGAGTCCTCCTATATGGACCATGTAGTATTCTATCACATCTGGTTCCAGCACCAATCTAAGGATAAGGCAAATTCAAACAACGCTGCCGATTTCGAAATTTCGAAATTTTAAGAATTCCATTAATGTTGTTTACTTGATGGGACTGAATATTTTGTGTCTGGACAAATTCTTCATGGAAAATCCTCCGATCCAGTCGGCATCGAGTTTCTTAAGTCCAGCGAAGAAGTACAAAATGAACAGTTGGAAGCGTAGGACAAAGTAATTCCACAAGGGAACTTGTTTCGTCTCCTTATGTTGCAGTATTGCATCTAGTGACCTGGAAGCGAGAGAGATGGGTTAATTAATTAATTGGAATTATTCATTAAGAAGCATATTATTGAGGCTTGCATGTGATTAGCAGCTCCCGAGCCACTCATGAGTAAAGTAATGAGAGCGAAAAGATAAGAGTGATTGTTCCATCGAGATTTGTCCAAAAGGAAGAAGTACATGTAAGGTCCCAGGAAAAGGAAGCACGAGCCTCGGAACTTAAGCCCAACCATCATTCCCACTGATCCTATTAATAAAATATTCTTGTATGCAATGGATACGTAAGACTCGAGTTATTCTTCTTATAGAAGACTAGTTAATCAGTGAAAGTTTAATACCTGCCCACATGAAAGAGTAGAGAACACAAGCAATCTGAACGGAGACAGGTTGAACCCAATTGAACAACGGGAAGAAACAATAGTTAGGATCGCCAAATCGAATGTCTGCATCTTCCAATCCCCTCTCCTGAGGAATGTCGAGGAACATGAGGAAACCTGATACAGTTTAATTAAAGACGTCAGGAGAGAAGCTAATTAGCTGTGAATAAGTGAAATCAACACACTATCTCACCAAAGAGGATGCGAAAGAGAGCCAACGGTGTAGGATTGCATGGTTTGTACAGATACTCGATAAACCTAAGATACTCGCGGTAAATGAAAGTAGATACGGGTAAAGTTGACAATATCCTAGTTGCCATTGTATTACCAAAAGCGAATACTGGAACACAAGAAGAGTTAGGAAAAAAAACTACCCGGACTTTATTTACGTATTGATTTCTACGAAAGCTCTGAAAGCTTTCAATGTCTCAGCGGAGAGTGGAACTTTCTCTGCTTTCTCCGACAGTCTGTTCCACGCTGAGACAAACGAATGAATGCAGGGAAAGTGTAGAAACGTCTGTGAACACAAAGATGAATTTCCACACGTTTGTGGACATGAGAAGTCACTGCGTGTAATAATGGCTTTCTAAACGATACATCCACCCATAATAATCTCGTAGGACTTTCTCCTTCAATGAATTTGTTGTGTACTAGTACACATGCGAGTATGCGTTGGAAAAGGATTAAGGATTACTATCCTAGCATCGCATGCACATGTGAAGTTACGAAGAACCTTGTGGATGAAACCTGGCGAAATTGCTTTGTTTTGTTGAGCAATTTCTGGAGAGAAATAATTGGACTGGAAAATGAGTCCCGAGGGACAGTCTCTCTCTCAGGTCACTTTGTACCCAACGTGATTATCTTTCCGCAAGGAGAGAATTAAACTCTGTCAGGGACTGCAATAAAGAAAAAGCATTTCCCTAGAATCTAGAACATTTCTTGTAGATAAAAGAAGGATATTACAATCTACAAATTATTCTGGGAATCCATCTCTGTCTGTCTGGGTTTGTTTTATCAAGGATTCTTTGAAGTCAAAGACTCCTAGAAATCGATGCGCAGAATGACACAAATATTAATATGAATTTAGGAGAGTAGAAGCCGAAAAATCTAGAAAAATCAAAAGACCTGGCATTCGTCATATTTCAGAACAAGACGCACACACACATGTCCATATGTCCATGTACTGTTGCTATTTACAGTGCTTTATTCATTATTGGCAGTAACCCAACAGGAAAGAAATTCTAGAGAAAATGAAACATTATTTTATGATTCATTTTAGAACACACTTACACTAACTCACTAACTGTGCATTAGAATTTCAGCAAGTGCCAAAAAAGTACTTCTTACTTCTTGGGAGATAAATATTTATCCTCTCTGTAGTTTCAACTTTATAGAAATCCCCAAGAATAGCTCGAGATTTGAGAATAGCTTAAATAGTTAATCTTCAACTTCGCAGTTTATTCTGTGTATAATTCAGTAACCTTTACATTTGGCGATGGTGATTCATAAAGCTTTCATCGAACAACAACAGTCCTTAAATAATAATCCTTAAACAGATGATTTAATTATTATTTTAAAACTGACTGACTAGTAGACGGATAGAAGCTTATGTACAACTTATAGCGCTCTATAGTGTAAATACCTCAAGTATTGCCTTTACTAAGTAAGCCAGATTCATATTTTCTCTCTCCCTGACTTCTGTTTTGACAATAAATGATGATGAACGAATGTTTTTAACTTAAATAATCTCGGGACAAGTAAAAGTGCCTGTTGGAAGGGTTAGTTGCGCATAAAGTCTATCTGGTTTAAACTGGGGCTCACCAAAAATATCTCTACGTGTTTAAAGGAGGTCATCGTTAGTTGTTTTAATATTCATTCTTTGTTTGAAGGCAATTTAGTTTTGATCCAGTCCATGAGTTCTGCTGCTTCTTATTTTCTTCTCTCTGCTTCGCTCGTAATTTCATAAAAAGTAGTAATTAAAAATACTTCCTTGTCATTCCTCCGCCCAGCAGCTTCGCATTAGACGTCACCCATCATGACATTCAGCATTAATCGCTTGAAGCTGGAACTCTGGGCGATTCTGTCGTTTGGCTGGCCAACTGAGTTCAACTGCAACACAAAATCATTTCATTGGCGATAGCGATTGTTCGTAGAGAGAATCTGTATTTTAGAATGCTTTATTTTATGCGAGTCAAGAGCTTAAGGTCGTGATGAACTTACATTGTAAGTTGGAGCCGTGTAGTGAGCGATCCTCTGAGGTGGAGGAGCCTTCTGTGGCGTCGGAGCTGGTTGGAGTGAGCCGGGACCTTCTTCCTCTAAGATGGCCTGGAAGGTAGGCGACTTGTGTGGGTTGAAATCTGGGACAGAGTCCGGAGTCAAGTGAATTGGAGGCTGCAGCTGGTGGCTGACAGGAGGTGGGGCCTGTCTTTGCTGCTGCTGAGGTCTCTGCTGCTGCATCGGAGCTCGAGGCTGCTGAACCTGCTGCAATGGAGATCTCTGCTGCTGTTGTTGCTGCAAAGGAGATCTCTGCTGTTGCTGTTGCTGTTGCTGCAAAGGAGATCTCTGCTGCTGCTGCTGCAATGGAGATCTTTGTTGCTGTTGCTGCATTGGAGATCTCTGCGGTTGCTGTTGCTGCCGCTGCTGAGGCGAGCTGGAGAAAGGAAGCACAAGAATTAGCTGCAATAACGCTAAATGTAGCATTTCTGAATATCTGGAAACTCAGAGGGTATTGTGAGACACTCACTAGGCGACTCCAGTTTGGACGTAAATAGCCTCCTGGATATTCTGATCCGAGTAAAGTGGTCGTGGATTGTTATACTGCTGTCTGTTCACAATCGCCGTGTTCTCGTTGACATTGGCAATTACGCTCTGTTCCAATAAGAAACACAACATTAGCATCCTAAACTCCTAATTAGAAGAAAGGTTCTGCTTGAATTTGACATACTCGTTGATCCAAAGGTCTGAACACCGTTGGCTTCGCAGCACTCAGCTTGTTATTCACAAAATCCGGTCTTGTTTTGGGGTTCGGACAGATGAGAGGAGTCGTTCTGTAAGGCTGTACATCATTAACACACAGATTATTATTTATTTATTGGATGCTCATTGAATAGCTTTCATATTTCCATGTGTGAAATCTATCCCTTGCATTTATTTTACAGGTTGTGTTCGCTCTTTTGATGGGGTTTATTTGTAGAAGGAAATAAGAGAGGGAATGGGAAGGAGGAGAGCTACAGCTTCTCTGCTGTGATTTCCCAAGACTAATTTTAGAATAAGGTCAATCTCAATCCACACTTGTGTGGTGGTGGATTAAGGTCAGGGTCTACCTACTAAAATGAAAATCAAGTCACAGTGACGCAAACTACTGCGCGAGAATCTCAATCAAATGCCAACTTTTTGCAATCTTTCATAAACAATATTTCTGCTGAGATTTGAAACCAGACTTCCAGTCCGTCGAGAGTCCGCGTAACACTTTGTGGCATCTGTTTCCTTCCTTCAAAATCTCTAATCTCAAAAACTAGGATGTTTGAAGTTTAATGTGATGAGAAGTAGTAATTAGGCTGCTTAAGGAAAAAGTGTAGGGGTGACTGGAGAATTTCTAGAAACTTTTTAGCTAGGATTTTTGTATTTTTACCTGAGCCTGAATGACTTGTCGCTCCTTTTGGGTCTCGAGGGTGTTTTCGTGGAGTCCATCCAGTCGTTCGTCCATCTGGGGAAAGCGAGTCACTGGGAGAAAGTCAAGAGGAGCGTTAAGCGCGGCGGACATGCCTGGACTTCTGGGGGAGGTGGGGGCGTAAGCCATGCCGTCCAGCTGATTCAGCAGCCGCCCCAACCGGTATGAGCCTATGTTCTCTGTCACACAACAACGACCACCCCCACTGCCTGATCACTTTGCCTCACTTTCTTTCGAGCAACTCAACTCGCCACTCTCACTCAAAAGCTTCTCTCAATCTAAACCCTCTAACAATTCTTTGGACGGAGTTCCCATTAAGAAGAACCGAGAGAGAATTCCACCGAAAGATAAATTTAGAAAGACCTTCGGCACACACACAAAACTCCACCTCCTCCTACTCGACTTCTACTTACTAATCAAAATCTAGGCTAAATAAATGCCCTCTCTCCTACAACTAAATACCATTACACAACGAGAGAGAGAGAGTCATTAGCAAAGCTGTCTACTACTATTAGAATACTACGATCTATTGTTTGTGTCACTCTAAGAAGATTTTTTGAATGGAAGGATGTACAATCTGGGGAATCACACAGTCACACGTCGACTTACCTGTCGAAGCCAGCTTAAGCACGGACAACAATTAAGACGGTGAATCTAAAGAGATTGAGAGGAGAGGGCTAAAAAGAGAAGCGTCTAAAAGATGTCTGGCTGCCTACGGAGAAATGATGATGAGATTGGATGGAGGAGAGAGGAGACTGGGACAGGAGTTAGGAATATTTGTGCAAAATGACGAAAGGAGGAGGAGGTGGGTTACAAGTGGAAGATGAGATATTTTTGCATATCGTGAAGAATATGATGAGGGTTTGGATTTTGGATGGTGGTGGCTGACGCTACAAGTTCCTCTCGCTGCCAAATGGACCGTCCTACTTCGCACAAAGTAAAAATACTCGATACACACACTCCACTATCTTTTAGACACTTCCTTCCGTCCGAACCTCCACTCCAACAAGTCCAATGTGACCAGCAACTCTTTAGCTTCAACCTGTGTGTTCGGGAATCTCGGAATCTGTCGCGTCACATTCTAGGATTTAAAACACTTGTCTATAGATTCTAGGCGCCTAGAATCTACAGACCAATAGTACGGGATGCAATTATTACAATGTGGTACTTTATTGAGTTGTATTGTGGGATTTGAAGACTGTGTGGGGGTGTTTATTGGAACAGGGGCTTAAATTCTTAAATGTGGTAACCATCCATTATAGGTTGGAAATAGGAAACCAACTCGGGTCTCACAACTCACCACTTTGTATAGTTTGTATCCGCATTTACTTTATGAGCATGTCGAATGGGATTCCTCCGCCCTGTCTAATCGCCAATAATTAGATGCAAATGCAGATGAATTCTTTCCGGAAGGAAAAAACGAAATGTCTTGCAGGTCGGTGCATTCTTTATCTGAGACATATAAACCGAAATCAAAGTCAACCTACTGCCCCCATTCCTTTGCACACAACCCAGAGACGACTTTCCGAGGTGAATTTATTGCTTCGCAGTTTTTTCCTCGGGGAAAAAGACAGATTTGCACGCAAATACTGATTTTTACGGGTAACTGGGAAGGATACGCGGAGAACCGTGAATACGTGAATACGTGTGTGTGTGATGAAAGGAACATCCTCGTCGTATGGTTTAATTTTGTGGGGTTTTGCAGTTTAAGCAATGACACTTGGAAGTTGCAGATGAAGATGACAATCCTTCCACTCTTCACTTTGCATTGACAAGATGTCAAAATCGAACAAAAGATTAGTTCCGTCATTCGTTTCTCTTGTGATGAGAAGCAGCGTAGGATAGTCTGGCTCAGGCTGTGACATTCCTCTTCATTTCATTCACTCCTTCTTGTGCATAGGTTGCCCATGAACTCCGAACTTGGTCGGGTCTAATTAAAAAGTCGTTCTATGACATCATTCATCATGCTGCTCGTCAGAAATCTCAAAATATGTGGAGATCCGGCCAGGTGGAACAGATTAGACGTGAAAAACACAAGAATTGACGTGGCTCTTTGAGAAGTAAAAATAAAACTGAATCCAACATGTGGAAAGCATAAAATAGAAGTCAAAAGATGGATGGATCTTCTTGGAAATGATTCTTAACTAACGGAGCATTACGAGAACATGTTGAAATAACGGATTAAAACCCTAAAAGCCATTCTTATTACTTTGCATAGAGGAAAGTCGTCTTGCAATATTTATTCCAAGGTTGAATGTTCACAGCAATCATTTTGATTCTTAGAAAACTCTATTTATTACGAAACAGCTTTCACCACAGGATTTTATGAAAAGATCCTTCAGCCTACTTTTAAATTGCAGAGTAAAATGCATCGACAAAAGGGCGATTAAATTGATTGCAGAGAGGCGGAAACACGAAGCGAATGGAATAAAGGCGACTGGCGTGAATTACTTTGTTCCTTTTCTGAGGAAACTCAAGTGCGTCAGCAAGTTTGACTAAAACCAGAAATAGCTTTTCAAAGAATTCTAGTAGGCAGATGCTTTCTAGAGACGGAAGACGGTAGGTAGAAATGTTAAAAAGCTTTATTGGCTCTTCTAGAAACTCCGAGAGGACGCTTTCTCGCTCCAAACACTTTTAAGATCTCTGGGAATAATTCGTACAAAGTGAAATTCCTTCTCTCTCTCCTTCCTGCCTTCTGTCGTCTCATGTAAATGTGAACTGATTTATTTAAAACCGGAAATTCAAAGGTAATGACGCATAATTTGATTCGCTACTCTTATTACTCAATAGATAAATCAATGTCTACTCCTAAGGACAATATTCAGTTATATTTCCCCCCTAGAACTCTCCTCCTCCTCTGTGGCAGACTCACATCCAAAATTTGATTATTTGATTGTAGGGTGAAAGCAAAAGATGAAGTAGATCGGTCCTCCTCACTGTTGGTGATTCATGAAAGAGATCGAGGAGCGGAGGCTGGCAGCCACATTTGTAATGCAGAAAGTACCCCTTCTCTCCTTTGGAGGACACACGACCTCCTTCCAAAATCCAAATCAAGTTTTGTGGGGGATGATGGATTAAACGAGAGATCTCCTTCCCTTTATACTTTATACACTTTCCCAGTTGGTCGACATTTATCGAGCCTGTTCAATCATCAACTGAACCATGAACTTAAATTCCCCTTCTCAGTCTCCACACAACCAAACTCATGTCTACTTACATCATCTCTACACGACGACTCTCCTTCACTCTCAAATCTACAATTACTTTTCATTTATCCCCAAATCAATTCAAGTTGTCAGTTGAGTGAAAGTAAATCTGAGTGATGCAACAGACAGGCTCTCTTCTCTCTACGTATGAATCAGTGGGATATGAGTGAATCCCTCAAATGTGAGTATGGATTAAGCACACAGTCAGCCAGTGAAATGGCTCAGTGACTTTCATCATCACATGTAATCGTAATCAAATGATGCCAATGTAGCAGTGATGACGCTTTTGAGTAGCACAGTGACTTTGTTCAATTATAGTGATTGGATATGTGAAAGCACAAGCAAACCACCCACCCACACACACACTTAATGCTTTTATAGATGGACGCACACACACACACACACACACACCTAAAAGAATAATAATTGGATCCTCCAACGCATTTAGAGATTGTGTGTGTGTGTGTGTGTTAAACACATATAGAGTCCCATAGAGATGCACTAAAGTGAGTGGGACTTTTGTGTGGAAGGATATTTAGAGCGGAGATTGAGAGAAGGAAGGAAGGGAGCTGGTCGTATGCTTTTCTCTGTGGGTACTCATCGCTTATGAGGAAGTCCAAGAATGCATGCGCTTTCACCTTTCTCTCCTCCGCATTCCGTGAAATATGCAGAAGGTAGCGTCAATCTGTGTTTCTCCTTGTGTTCCTCCCACACTTAAATACTACGCGTGGGTCTGTTAGGAGATGAGGAGGAGGAGAAGAGGACCCTTAATAGAATTCGTGGGATTCATTAGATCCCCAAATAGGCAGTGCGTAGTACACGAACATCAACATCAGTGTAAAGCAGGTTCTGTTGGGCTGGGAATGTGTGGAAGGAATTGAACTTGATGTAGGACTTAGGGTGATGATTTCATGGGAAGAAGAATGCGAGGAAGTGTCTGTCAATCGGGTGGACCACATCCATATGCAACAATAACGTTGTGGAGTTCCCTGGAGGAGTCATCTCTCCTAATCCGAAGAAGACTCTCCGATGTTTCCCCTCTGTGTGGAAGGAACGGTAGTTTGGGTAGTTTGTATATGGATGAACGGTGTGAGTGTATGTCGCGGAGAATAAGAGTCACAGTGAGGCACACACCGTCCATCCGATAAATTTATGGCCCTGTTGCCCAACTTGCATGGATAAATCTTTGTACATACACTCAACTTTGACTCTGAGCCTATGTGGAGGATCCAAAAGAAGGTTCTCATCGTTGTGCAGTCAGGATACCCGGATTCGGGAGGATAAATCTTTACACACGTACACAATCCTAGTATACATATGTAGGTAAGAGAGGCTAGAGAAGTGTTAGTTAGGGAAAGGAAATTCAGTGTGGACTCGGGAGAGTACTCTGATGGCTGTCTGTGTCTTTGTCTACATGCGAAGAAAGGAGATTTTTCATGTCACTTTTAAGTCCTCCGGGATTTTTCTTCCAAAAGGTTGTCCACTTTCTTTTTCTCCGTACTTTCTACCGAGGGAGTTACAGAGTTCTAAGAAAGAGTCTGTGGATTCTGAGTCTCATTTGTGGAGGAATTGACTGGAGACTTCAGTAGGAGAAAGTGGAGAGAAGAAGCTTAGCGACGAGTTTGAGGAAGAAAGTGGGGCAGCGACAGGAAGGAAACGGATGATGATGAGATGACCTTATCTCTGTCTGGAGGAATAAACGAGTCTAGGAAGGAAACCACCACCACATTGAACACTCAACACACACAAATGGGGGATGACAATAGGACACACAGTAATCATTTGAGCTGTTAGTGTTCGCATAAACGAGCCATGTTGAGCGTTGAAAGATTCCTGACAGCGTTAGTTTATTGATGTCAGATTGATGTCAATCTTCATCTCTCCAGCTGAAGAACAATTCCTATGCAAGTAAAATTATATTCTTACACACACACACACAAGCAACCCTAACCATTCTCACTTAATTCAAGCTACAGCGATTCACAAAATTCTACAGGAAAAAACGCAGTTTTGTTACGGAAGGAATTATCTCTTTTGAATCAGAGAATCATCTCAGTCAGTTCACAGTTTGTGTCTTTGTAGAGTTTCATTCAACCTCATTCATTAAATTGAGCCTAGCTCGTCGACTCTTGAAATCTACAGCCATGCAATTGCTGCACATGTACCGATGTTGAGTCCTAGTCTAGCTGATCTATCTGGCCACACATCTTTGTGCTCTCTAGAAGAAATAATTGCATTTCTTTTTGCAAAAAAAACTAGGGTGACAATAGAGATAGGAGAGATGTGATGGGTATAGGGGTGAGTATATCTGTAGAAGTGTATAATAGCTGAGTGAAGTAGCAGTTAGCTTAGCATTTTGGGTCGTTCAACCCTTTCCCCCGTCTATTTAGACTTTTAGAGAGTCTTTTGACAACCTGAAGATTAGAAGAGATGCAACGAGAAGAGTGTGTGTGCGTTTGTTGATGACATCCTTGTTCACGCTTCGTTGATCTTCGGTCAACCCTCTTCTTCTTCTTATTCGCGTCTTATTCTGTTTTCTTTAATGTTTGCACATCTCACGAGAACAATCTCAATCGCAATTCGGAAGATGATGAAGAGAGTTCACACACAAATCCGGCAGTCATCCCTCACTTCCGCTTAAAAGAAACATCTTCTCATCATCACACGGTTTCCCTTTAATGTTTCTTCTTCTTCTTCGTGGTGGTTTAATGTCGGTGGTGGTGGTGGCTGAGTTTGTAACAGAATGAACTTCGTACACGAAGGCTATGGTGATGAACGAACCAACAACCAACAACTCTGTTACAATGTGATACAGTTACTTATTACCCAACTCTCTTCTTCTTCTTTACCATCCTATTCGTCTCCTCACTCCTCATCATCACTAAGTACGAATAATTTAGACTCATTAATCATTACGCAAGGTGGTAAACTGTGTCCCTGGTTGGTAGTTCGTAGTTCGCAGTTGGTACGCAGCCCAATTTCATTTGCTCTAATGTAAGTAGCCTAAGCACAGGAGCCTGGTGGAGTGTTGCTCTGATTGTAGTTTGATTAAGTGGTGAACTACACAGTCACAGTCTCTCTTCCCGAACTCCACACTGACCACCTACCATTCATGAAGTCATTTGTAGTGAATGCAATAATGCTCGTTGTGTTGTGCAAAGAAAGCCATAGGTACACAAGACTGGGATTCGGGCATGTTGAATAAAATACATAATGCAAATGAACGGTGGGATCGATTAGGGAGCTGTTGGTTGTGGACGGAAATTATTTTTGGTTGTGCGTGAACAGGAAAAAAACAAATGGATTGGGTTGCACAATGATAATGAAGTAGGAGAGAGAAGGACGGATGAATTAAGTGAATGGAATAAGGACAAGTGTAATGGGAGAGAAGAGGGGACACAGGAGAGTTTCATGCATACGGGAACATTATGGGAGTCAGAGGGACGGATAAGGAAGTTGGAAAGTTTTTGGCCGGACAAAGCGAAGTGTCGTAATGGTTGTATAGGTATATAAGCTGAATACTGGCTGACTGTCTGTATCCAGGATTAATGATCCAGTGAGGAAACCGAAAAGCGGGTGGGTATTTCAGTTTGGGCCTGGGATGACGAATAATAATCATCGAGTAGGAGACGGTGACTGTTGAGGGATGATGTCATGCAAGGGTGAAATGTGTGTGGTGGCTACAAGTGGACTTTTGTGTATTACCAATTCCACGCGATCTCTCACAAACACGGAGAACATTCGTCCTGGTTCCAACTTACTCCTCTCTCTTTCTACTGCTGCTTCTGGTGGTGGTGAATGTCTGGAGAAAGTCGGGGGGAATAATTAATCACCCTGTATGTCGTGTATGTTGATGGAAGTTATCATGGCCTTGAATTTGTATGCCATTCATTTATTGTAAGTATAAACATAGTTCATGGTTTCAGATAGGTCTTGAATTACTGCGAAAAGTACTATAAATGTAAATTAACAATATTGGTTGTATTAATTACCAAATAAATACTCAAAAATTCATGGAGCAATGAATATGACTAAAACAAAACCTGGTTTTGCTGTGCTGTGCTGGTTTTTTGAGTTTGAGTGAATGTTTTGATTTATTGATTAGTTTCGATAATATTCTGCGAATGATTTAGTAATTATTGAGTATTTGTATTAAACTTTGAAGCAGATCTGTGGTGGCTTTAACTGGGATTTTATAAAGGTAAGGTACTGGTGAATATTGAGAATGAACTAATTCTTTGGGCACTCTAAAAATGGGGAATCCGGGTAACCCTTCGTATATTCGATATATTAAGTATAATAGAGAGCGGAACACCCCAATGAATGTTCACACACTCGCCTACCCAGTGAGTAACATGAAAGAAGGTTGAGTTGCCTGGTGGTGGGTAAAAAGACCCGAGATTTGATCCTCTATCGGACACACACACACATATTACCCATCAACCCTCCATTACACCGACGATCACATCACAACCACCACTTTCCTACATTATGCAACCCTTTCTGCTAATTCACATTAAGTAACTGTTTTGTCGGAGCGTCCACAACGAACAACCCAGTCACGACTCATAACAATAACAATAATAACGGATCAAAGTGGAGTGTATAACAGGATGCGCAAATTATAACACAACCGTTCTAAATTTAAATGATTCTTCTCTCTAATAATAAGCCACCACCACCAAAAGAAGTAAAAGAGTACATCCCATTTTTAACTGTCCGAAAAGCCTTTTAGCAAATTGTATACCCGTTCTCGTGTTTCTCACAACAAAAAACTCACTTTTGCTCGACTTGTGGTTCGTTCTGAGTAAAATATGTCACACAAAGTAAAACACGAGAGAGAGAGAGTCCAGTTTCCATGCTGGAAAGCTGGAAAAACTGTGAAGGTCAAGTTGTCATTGTGGCAATGACAAGTGGGACGACCAGAGATCAAGTTGGTCGTGTTAACCACCAACACTCGCATTCACATTTCACACAGCCTAGACCACCAGAACTATTAAAAGTCTATGAAATCTCTATGAATCTCTAAGGAATTACAGAAAGCAGCAGGGGAAGTGACTTAATGTAACCAAATATCGCAATTTAAATGCTACTGCTTATTTTATTTAATAGAAAAAAATCAGCTAAGCATGGATGCATCATGCAATTCCCATTAGATGGGTGCATGATTTCCAACTTTTATGTAAGCAGTTTGTTACGAGATGTTTGATTACACGGATACAGTTTAGCGTGGAAAAGGAGTATTAGCTAGAGATTTAGAGGTGGAGAGGCTTGTGCTGGTGTAATAAATAATGTGGGTCAAAGAGTACAATGATGTGAGTGTATTGTAATGATAATGAGTTAATTAGGAGAGAGTATAGAGAGAGAGAGAGTAAAAGAGAGAGATGAAAGTTTGGGAAAGTGGGGAGAGAGTTGTGACCGATGCTTAGCGTGATAAATGGGAATCAATAGGTTGGTCGGTGTGGAATCCTCTTCTCTGCTGGAAGGATAGTGTGGGAAACTCACTCCTTCCTTCGTCAATTACTCACCCGTGTGTGTATATACGAGTGTATTGAGGCTGTTGGGTGGTTTATATGCTGTATAGGAGGAGGCAAATAGGTTCACACGTCACGGTGTAAGTATATGGAAGGTATAGATACATATGTGTTTATATATGATGGGATGGATGGGGTGCATTGGGTAGGAAGGGGTAGGTGAAATAAAACCCGGGTGAGTAAGTGTGGCTTCTTAAACAATGAAGATGAGCATGATGCATTGTTACAGATTAGAGTTCCCACGAAGAGAGTAGGAGGAGGCATGAAGCGTCATCATCACAAAATGCCCAGATTCAGGGAAAAGACGGTCGGTGGCTTTCACCAGGAAATGAAATCAATACCCGGGTAAAAACCACCACCACCCATGTATTTACTCTGTAGGATTGTCATGCTACAGAGTGGTGTAATGTAATCAAAATGGGAAGCGAGAGAGAGCGAGGATAATAATGGAGTGAAAGAAGAGTCACTTTGTTACCCGGATTCGGGCTCAGTCAGTTAAATAGAGTTCGGGTCGACTCCTCCTTCACTTAGAGTCAAGTCGAAGTCACATCGTGTCTCTCCGTCAAGTCAAGAAGATCATCATCTAAGGCATTATGCACATCCCAGCTCTTTACTTTCTCCTGAGGTGAAATGCCCAAGCTTCTTGTGGCAAACAATATGATCTCTCTCTCGCCTTTCACTCGCCACCACTTTCCCCCTGTAATTAACGCTGCTTCACACATAATACCCGGGTATTCCAACCCTGCCTTGTGACTCTCTCCCTATACTACACCTTACTCCCTCATACACTTGACTCCTGTCGTCAGTCTTGAGGGAAACCCTACGGGACACTATATCTATATACACTAGCGAGAGAAAGCGAGAAAAAGTGAGACACACACACACCGAATTTTTTCGGTGTTTTACTTTTAACGCGATAGGAACGAGGAGGAAGGGACGCTTATGGGCGATCGGTTTTATATGATTGTGTACCGTTGTAGTATTTCGAATGCTCACTCAGGAGCTCAGCTATAATTCTAGAATTCTAGAATAGGCATGACATGTTCCTTGTGCTTGTCCTCCTCACGCTAACCTCATGTGTGGATGGATTATGCTATTAGAGTTTGGAGTGGCACAGACCACTCCCTCCCGAATTTCGGACAAAACCAACAACACACAATGGATAAATATATGATGATGAATGCACGGAGAGATAAGTGAGATATTCAGGGTGGAAGGAATGAGGACAGAATAAACGGGAATGATTGACAGTGAACCCTGTATCCTTCTATTCTACCGGGTTCTTTCACTTTTATGTGGTGGGCTAAATAGGAGCATTACTCTAACCAGAACACACTTGAGACTAACAATGATGGAGTCTGTGTGTGTGCGAGTGTATATATGAATTTAATATATGCAAACCATAGTGGGTTAAATCCATAAAGGAGGAAAGGAGGGGAGAGATCCATTTCTTCTGGAGAATCACTGTGCTTGTTGGCTCGTCGATGCGGAATGTTTTTGTCCGGAGTCAAAGTCTCCAACTTAAGCCATCATTCCATTCTTGTGACAATATAAAATATAGGGATGGATTAGGGCGAACGCTATGCGAGAGAGAGTACTTCGGGGAGACAAAACTCCGAAATGCTCTTCAGGAGGAGACTCGTCGTTGCTGCTCTGCTCTACGGCATCTCTGTGGAAAGCTTCATCGCTCGTTGAAGACTGGAGGAAGGAAGGAAGGGTCCTATTTTCCTATAGAAGAGTTGGAATAGCTCTGTTAGAAGCGATGGGGTGGTTAGCATTAGTAGAAGAACCGAAGAGTGTATCATGAGCAACCACATTTGTAGGCTCCATTATGTATATACTGAGATAATAAGAAGAAGGGAAAAGTTGCCTTATTCCTTATGTGTAAGTAATATGGATTGCTGCTCCTGCTGAAAACCCGATAGGGTGTCTAGAACTCTAGTATTCTAGAACAACGATATACGAGAGAGTATCACCTTTTTTGTGAGGAATTCTGGAGATAGACTTAAGAAGTCTGTGAGACATATGCCTATACTTATGCCGTATACATATATAGGAATATAGTTACACGGAGGAGAGAGACAGTGTATAAACATATTTGTATCACTCGAAGTGGCTTTCAAAGAAACCATGGAAGAGTGTGTGTGTGTGTGTGTCTCGGTCTGAAGGATATATAACAAAAGGAATGGAAGAAGGAGAGGCAAGAAAGGTAGTGTAGTGTGGTGGTAGGGGGTATATGGGGTTAATATCAGGATACTCACTCACTCCAAGTTTGTGTGTTTACTAAAGTTATATTGTGATTCTATGTCTACTTGATCTGATGTTTCTAGTCCATTGCAGGCAAGGCATATATATTATTATGTGAACAAGGTAGGCCGCAAAAGGAAACTCTTTCGGGTGTTTCTCCCCTATTTGAGACATTAGACGCCTAGGCTTTCTCCCTCCGTTCTTTCTCTCCTATTCATACATCGATTTCTCCCTCGTTGCTTCTTGAGACTTTTTTATTTTATATCCCCAATACTTTAGTCATAAACATAAAATTACGCTCAATAAGAATAAATAAAAAATGTAGTGGAGAAGACTAAAGAAAGGAGTGTTACGTTTAAAGGGACTCTGTGTGCTGTGGTAGCTTTCTCTGGAGAAAGTGAGACCCTGGGGTAACGTGAGAAATTCCCGATAAATGATAATTAAGGTGTGTAAATGATTAAGTAAAGAGTCATAATTGATGTTAAATGAGAGATAGGTCTGTATTACACTGCATAGGGAAGAGTAGGTAAGGATAGGGGACTACCGTGTATAGCTGAGAAGTTGCCCTCGCACAAATCTGTAAGTATCTCTCTGGTCTAACCTTTTGTATTGAATCGTGTCTTTTATTCCATTGGAATAATATGGTGTTCTGTGTATGGGGAAGGATGGATGTTGGTGGTGTGTGAGTGAGCGAGTAAATGTATGTATCCATGAGTGAGTAGAGACTTTTTTATGCCACCAAGACTACTTTACTTTTTACTCCACACACACATACACACTGAAGTAAGCTGAAGCTCTAGAGAAGGAACTATCCTCTACTACTACACACACACACACTACTACTATTGCATTACTACTATTTCTCTCGCTGTGCCTTCTGTCTAGAACACGATGCATTCGATGTATATAAGTTTATACCCACTACAGCTTGGTTCGTCGAGTTTCGTGTGCGTCCAACAAATTCCATCCATCCACCTCGGCCCTCTCCTTTTGCTTATGTGAATAACCCTGTGCAACCAACTCTCTTGTCAGCACCACTTCAGTCACTCATCTCGCCTTGGCTAAGCAACATCCGCGTGCACCTTCCCTCTGCTTACCGATCGTCGTGCTTATCCACAAAGACTACTACACATATCCAAGGTCAAGAGTTCACCACCTCCAGCCCATCTTGTCTAACGCTACCCTTTCTCGCCTTCACCCAGGGAGAAAGAACTCTTCACTTAAATTAACTCCTTATCTTAATTGCTACATGAGTACCAATTAATCTCATCTCACTACAACAAGTGGACGTGCCATTCATTCATCATTCTGACTGAGAAGAAGAAACCAACTTGTTCCTGTCTAATTACTCATTCTACTTCTACCACCACTCTACCATCACCACGTGTGTGTGTGTGTGTACTTTTGAGTTTTCATGTAATCTCATGGACATGCAAGTTTCAATACTGTCTACTACTGCTGTGTATCAACACAAAAGTCTTTTAGATGCCAAGTGAATTGAATCAATGAATAAAAATTGACATGTTCCGTCAACTGCAATTATTCATATCTGACAATATCCAGTTCCTCCATGTGGGCCATCATTACCACCGAGCTGCTTTCACTACTTCCACGAGGACAAAGTGAGTGTTGAAGAAAGTAGCGAAAAGTTTGTTGTCAAACATTTTTCATGCAACCTGCGTTTCACGAGGATTCCCACTTGCAAAGTGGTTTACTAAACTGTATTTTAATAATAGGAAGGACTGAACTGAACTGTGGCTGTGTGTGTGTTGTAGAAACCTCGCTGCACTACAAGTAGTTTATTTTAGAAGAGTCAAACGGTTGTTCTTCATACTTTAGTCTCGTGTGTGTACTGTTGATCGTTGAATCGTTGAATCATTTATGGTAATCGTGTAATCCCAGTGTTTATCTGTGTCACACTCTGAGATCGTGTTTACTCCTTTGGAATTTGAGGGTCTCAAAATGCCCGAACTGACTTGTGGAAAGTCCCCTTATAAAAGGTAAGAGATTGTGTATCTCATCATAATTTAATCGACTTATGTGTCAAGTTATTTAAGGTAACAAGGTTCAAGTAGAAAAGGTGTTAGAATTACAAAATCAAAGCCTTATCAAGTAAAGAGAGTTTGACTTGAGAAAGCCGAAAGAACTGACATTTAGATATTTGCAATTCGGATTGGATGTGTCAATAAATGTGTACACAGAGATGCGCATATCTCAACGTGTGAGAATTAAAGAGAGAAAGAGTCAGAAACTCAGAAAAGGAGGTCTTCACGTGGAGCAACATTCGTTTAGTTACTGCTGCTCAGAATAATTCGGTTACAAAAGACAACTCACACACACAACATCAAGTTAAGTAGAGAAGGACTGACTAACTTTTATGTTTTTTCACTCCTGATTTCTATTCTACTTCTTAGCATCTCTAATATTTTTTCTGTCTACGTATTTAGTTATGTATCGCAGTTTAGAGTTTAGTAGACAAACGCTGATTTGGATTTGGCTGTTATTTCGTCTCTTTAGGCTTGATGATGAAGTACGAAGACATATAAATAATATGTGAAGACGAACAGTCGAGGGATGGAATGAAGGGAGAGAAAAAGCCTAGAAAAGTACGTGAAATGATGCGGTTAGAGCAGGTTTATGCAGAACGATATACTTCGCACACTACGAGTGCAAATAAACTTGCAAATTGCCTCTGGATGGGCAACAAGTTCCATGGATGGATCTTCTTATTAAATCAAACACACACACACACGTCAACTCACTTCTTCTCTCTCTCTCTCTCATATGAACGAGTGTTGAAGATCAAAAGTGCAGCAATTCTATCCCCATGCCTCATTACATCATCACCATCATCTCCTCTGCCTTTTACATATTCCTCATCTTATTTGAAGATGGAATGTCTCTACTTTTGCAACTTGTTTGAGAGATCTCTTACATTTGATGGAGATTACGTGTCTTAAAATCCCAAACCGATCACTCTCTTCCATCTCAAAAGGTCGTATTGGATTACAAGCCTATACACACACGTACATACTTACGTACTTGTATCTCCTATGTATGCTGGCACTGTGACTTTGTGTGTGCAAGCAGGAATTCTCTCTTCTTCAGGTGCAACGGACTAGATTAGATTTGAGATTATCGGTGATGAGGATTATTTGCTGAGGGGTTGGAGGAATTTACGACATTTGAGCCGAAGTGGATTGATTTATTCCCTAGTTTGTGCTCAGTAATTTTGGACAGAGAGGCTGTTTAATGCTCAAGGTGAGGAGACCTTTAGGCAGGACTGGAAATAATAGAAACATTTGACTTCTTCAGATTATTCATGAAGAGAGATACCAGAGAGAGACTCCATAAGAAAAGAAATCCATCCCACAAGAAAAACCTCTCCAAGTTAAATATTCATATTCAATTCCTCCGTCCTCTCGTCTCTCTCTTTCTTTCTTTGAGAGAGAGAAGGTAGTTTATCTCTATACGCGTATTAGGGATGGACGACGGATGGATGGAAAGTGTATGAAATGTATTTCAATAAAAAAGGGATGATCTGTGATGGTTGGTGATCCCAACCAACAAATGTCCATCCAGGAGCGAGCAGAGAAGAGCGAGGAGAGAGAAGGGAGAGAGATTATTCATGAGAGAATGAAGAATCCAACTCACTAAACATATTTTGTTCCATATAAGTATAGAGAGACAACAAAACACTTGCATCTTGTTTTGAAAGCGTCTACGGGGTGCATTCACATTCGACGGAGTTAGGCTGGTCAGGTGGAGTGTTGGTAAATCCCAAAGAACGTAAATGTACACTAAATACCCTTCCTTTCAGTAAGTAAAAAAACTATGTAGGTTCCCTACACACAGACATATATAGAAGCCTAAGCTATATATTTATATATGGAAGTAGGACTCATATGTCCGAAGGGTTTAATAGGTTCATGAGGAATCACTCTGTAAAAGTTTAGCAGTGTGTACGGATGGACGATGTGTTTTGTCTTGTGACTGTGTGACGGGTGAAGGGATGACAGAAAGGGGATGAAAATGCAAAAAAGAGGGTTCGAAATCTCCTCACGTGGCCCGGTCTTCACCGCGGAGTATATTGAGTATTGAGGATTGAAGTAGTAGAAGCCGGTTTCACACTAACTCAACTACTAAACATTATTAGATTTGATGAATTACTCTTGTGAGGTTGAACACTCATGGAGAGATACGGCGTGATGGTCAGGGAGAGAGTGAACGAGTGTGTGAAATAAAAATACATTTTAGGAATGAAGGGAGAGAGGGTCAGGAGAAAAACTCTCTCCATTTCATTGAACAGTTGTTTTGTAGGGAGACTCCTGTAATATATGTGTATTTAGTATATTTAGTAGGCAGGGAAGTGCGTGTGTGTATGTGTGTACGTGTGGAGGTTAGTAGACACTGTGGTGACTCCAACTTCTTCTTCATTGACACTTTTATGATGAGATGGATAAGTAAGGGATAATGTGAGAGCACTTTCACGTCCCATAACGGACCCATCAAACTACTCTCCATCCCTTAACTCATCATCACCGGCCAAAAAAGTCACTCCCAATAAGTCCCATCCTTGTTATTAATATTCACAATATATGCAATGCAAGCAACCCTTTGAGGGCTTAAGGATTCATGGGGATTTAGGGGAAGGAATGGGATAACCCGCATTAAACAACTTCTCCACGCACGGTGGGATAATTTGTTGGTATTTAATGATTTTGAGTTCACCAGGAAAGGCTAAATGTAGGGAGGCTGGTTAATTAAATTGAGAATATTTGAAGTGAATAAAGTCAAAAGTATGTGTGTGTGTGTGTGTGTGAAGAGATTGTGTTAGTTGAGTTTGTAAGTAGCGTGGCTGTTGTTGTCTAGGTGTAGTGTACCGTTTCATGCTCATCTGTCAATTTTGGGGCCAGACCAACGGTGCTCTTCCCACCACCACCGCACATCTCATTTCTTAGACAAAAGAGTAAAGTAATCTCGAATGTATCCTCTTCACGAGAGAGTAAAGCACAGACGAGATGATCTGACTTCTTTGTGATGATCCTCCTCCTCCTCTTCATATTTCTATTTTAATGTGAGAGTGTGTTTGATTTAATATCTGCACCACTTTGCCTACGGTACTCTCCCGTGTTCCTCAGAGGACTCCTTCTTCCTACGGTACATCTTTGTTCACAGCGCGTCTTCCGCTTATTCATCTTTGAGTATATTTAGCACAAGGATCTCTGTGCTTTATGACTCCTGTGCTCGTAGTTACGTGTGTGGTTATATTACACATAATATGAGTGTGTAAGATGCATCAAGTGATTTTTACGAGAAAGAATCTCAAGGGCAGTTATTTCGTCTCGTTAATATAGGTTGTGTGTGTGTATAAAACGTCTAATCCACAGATGAAGAGAGAGAGATCAACTATATGAATGTATATGTGTGTGTGTGTGTATCTGTGATTGATCAGAATAAGCCAAACAGGCCATGCACCTTACACCACACGATTATTTACTTGGATTGGTTTTTTCACCAAGGCGAAAATAACTCATGGAATGTTTAGCGTACTTTTTGAACTCCATTCTATTTCAATCCGTACCGAATTCGGAGAGGTAGGAAGGCAAATGGCCAAACATTGGAAGTGTGAACTTCCTTCCGAGACTTGGATGCAATGCAAGCACATTTTTCAATGACAAAAATAGATATTTTCTTCCCCTAAAGAGTTGCACTTATCACATTCTTGCACTTTCCTCCGTGTGCATGCAACACACAAAACAGTCAGACACACACAGCCACACTCATCTTATCCACAACATCATTTAAGCCATTTAAACACACACCCAAAGAAGAAGAACGGATGAGGAGTAGCAATGACGACTTTTTACACTCGTTCAGTTTTTTTTACTCAATTCCTTTCACACGGGAGAACAACGAGAGAGAGAGAAGCTCCCTAAGTTTTATTTCTACATTCATGAGAGAGTGAACTTGAAGTTTTAAAGTCGTATGTGTGTACAAGTACAAGTGCATGCATACACAATGTCAGAGGAGATGATGATGTCTTCAATTCCAATTCGAGGAGGATTTAGTTCAAGGGAGCAATTAAAATTTAGAGGATCCCTTTTCTCACACAGCACAGAGCCTTCCTCCAGCATTCTTTTTCTTCTATCCTTCTGTGTCAAAACTCACAACTCAAAACTAACTCTCCTCAGCTTCATAGAAGAATAATATTCCTAAGGAGAATTATTTGTTAGGTGAAGAAATGTTTTCATGAGAAATCCTTGTGGGGAAAAAAGGCAAGGAGCATTTCTTCTTCTTCTGAAAATGTCTGGAGATGTGGAGATGGTTTTACAAGTGGAGGAATTGTTGTTGTTGTGTGGGAGCCTTCGGGCTTAACCAGTGAGGAATTGAATTACTGTGGAGGTATAAATAAGAAGGGACTTTTGTGATGAAGTGTTGGTTTTTGAGGAAGACGGAGATGAGGAGTAAAAATTCATAATGATTAAGGATGGATGAGAGTTGTCATAGGTTAGATGATGATGTTGATGATGACAGGAGTGTTGTTGTGGGCAGATGGAGAGGAGCAGATAATGTACTTAGTACGTCCCTCGCCTCGATTCACAGTGTAATTTATACGTGGGTCGGGACACTTCGGTCTCTACCAGATTGACTTCTTTACCCGGGTATTAGAGAGAGCTTACCTTCTCCGACACCCGAGCCGGGCATGCTCACACTAACTGTGGGAGATCCGCACTCAAATCCTAACCAAAACAAACTCTCCCATTCAACCAAGAGATCACGCAGCGTGATTAGATACCCGTTCCGAATGCGCTTTCTCAATGGATCGTTATTATGATTGAATCAAAGCCTCGCAGCTCTAATAGACTTTCCTCTGTGCTTCCTTCTCTCCTATAGAAGCTCTCTAGGAGATAGCCTTTTCATGTGACTGACACTGTTACATGGTGTCTTATGCAAACACAGTTTACTCGAAGTCCCATAGCCTTCTCCCATAAGTTACAATGTAAAGAAGTCTATTGGTTCTTGAGTTATCGCATTGAAACTGAAGTTATGAAGACAAAGTCTCCGTGGGTTAGCCAGCGGCTGATAAGCTCAGTGGCTGTGGTTAATGTCAGGTAAATTATGTAAAAGGGATGAGGAGGTTTGTTTGGAACGGAGTTCTGAGGTTGAATTGAGGAGGCGGTGTGGGAAGGTAGAAGGACAGGCTGGAGAGCCCTTCAGCAGCTGGAGGAAGTTGGAAGTGTGCTCCTTCCTCGCTGGTTAGGCAGATGTGACTTCCGAGTAAGTCAATCCGTGCCAGATCCGCTTCTACTTATACTTCTCTCTGTGTATATCCTATCTGTATCTCTGCCTTCTCTGCCTGTGTTTGTACTTCCAAACCTCAAAATTAGACAGATGTGAACTAGTTTTAAAAAACACAAAGCACGAGACAAATGTCCAAGCCTCACATGATACCATCAAATGTGGGTCTAACTTTACTCACTCCTCTAATGATGGTGAATTCAATATGAGAGAGTGTAATTGAATCGTATGAATCACGTGATTATATTATTCATTCTCTGCAATTATGTCATGTCATTTGTTAGGATCGAATTATACATTATCCCATAATTATTAGGAACACACACAAAAGTACAAATTGAATAGAGAGGAATTTCCTTTAAGTAGACTTTAGACTGTGTAGAATAGAAGTTAGGTTAAATGATGTGAAGGTAGATCATCTGGATAGAATATATTTATTACACGAGACCACATGGTGGGATGCGGATGACCAGACACACCAGCAGAATTGAATAAAAATTATTGTGATCTAATGAATTAAATATGAGGAGAGATAATCAAATTTTCAATGAATATGAAAGCGCGTGAGTTTGATGATGTTAAATAGGCAATAGGAGCGATTGGGTTTCAAATTGTGATAAAATTGAATGCACATGAATCTCATTGCTTGGAACTTTGGATGTGCGAGTCAGTTGAGAGAGGAGTGGCTGTGAAGATCATCTCCACTGTTTTTATTCCTCGCTATACTTTGCACGTGGCATGGAATTGAATCCTTTTATGGAGAGTCCAGAGTTTTATGACCAAGACGAAGAAAGATATATCGAAAAGTTCCATTTGCATAAAATATCTCTTCCCAATGACAAATAAGGAATGAATTCTAAAATTTGATTCGCATACACACAACAATTATTCATGCATCTTATGCGTGCCTTTCGTATTTGCTTTGTAATAATAATAACATCCCTGTAGTCAAATTGGTGGGTTGTACTTTATCCTTCTCTACTAATCATGAAAAACAACTAACAAACTACTAACTAGCCCTTGTGGTAATACTTACAAAAATACTAGCTATTTTTTTCTACGTTCTAAAGTATATTAATCACAGTGAGAATCGATTTAAATATATTTTATGATTTTATCCCTTGTGTCATGGAGCCTCCCGCAGGGATCAAGTAATCAATCAAGACTTCAACTCAAGTCGCTAATTATCGTAAAGTTAACTTAGTTAGAAAAGTAATTGTAGAGTGAGAAAGTGGAAGGTCAAGTGGGAAAAGTCATTTGAAGTTGATGATGATGCACACTGACAAGATTGAAGTTGACATGGGTGAAGAGATAGACAAACACTTGGGGATTGTTGATTATTGTGTGTGTTTTTCCGCAGAAGATGTGTTTCGTGAAGGTGTGTGTGCATGTGTGTTATTTGTTTGGTGAGAAATGAATGAGCATTTGATTTATTGCTCTGATTAGACTCCGCTCCTTTGATGAGTTGAATTATTACGGAGCTCCTGTCATCCCTCCTATCATTATGAGAGAGAGTGTTTGTTAAAGAAATTATTCTTCGACAACATCGTTAATATCACTATTTATCCCTCGCTCCTCCAAACACATCTTTACACGTGCTAGCTGTCTTGTTCCCTTATCTAAATTCGCTTTTATGAATTTGATTAAGTTCATAAAAATCCTGTGGGATTATTTCTGGTTTTACACCCGTAATAATTCATTAGGTGAATAGGAATCAATGCCTAATTGCAAGTGTTGCTCTACCTTAAACTTAAACTAGCAACCTTGTACTTGTAGCCTAACTAGTGGAACTTGTGTTATAACGAGTCATTTATGAAATGTATTTAGCTGTGGTAGTTTTCCTCTTCCCCTTCTTCTTTGGTGTGTTCTAAACTCTGTACTCCTGTGCATACGTAGATTTATTGGAATAGACAGTTCCTCACTCTGCATAGCTCAAAATCTGGTGGTTTGGGTTCTTGAGTTACTTAAGCTGAACAAGAATTTTTCCAATTCACAAAGGAGGTTATATCTCTCCTTGTTAGTTGTAGTATTTTTGGAAGGGAGTAACAGTGTGAGTATAATAGAATATACGGCTATACACAAACATATAGGTATAGAGAGCGAGGCCGAGGGTAAAAATAAAAATATGGAAAATTTTTAGAAACTCCGATACAGCTTGAGAGATGGTTTAAGGAAGAAAGAAGAATACAAAACGGTCGTTTGGCTGAGGAGAGGGGAGGAAAGTGATGTAATGTGATGTGTTTTTTGTGATGATGGACAAGTTTGAAAGATGCAATTGTTGAATTCTTCGTTTCATCTGAAGGAATGCATGGGAAAGGGATTGTGTTGTAAAATCACGAAATGAGAGGATCGTGGAGGTTACAGGGAATGAGGAGGTAGGTTAGACCTAAAGGTGTTTGTAAAAAATCAAAGTAGTTGGGGTCAAAATGTTTTGTGATTGGAAAAGGTCTCTTTTCTCCTTCCTCTGATCTTACATCTTGTTGTCACATTATACGGTTTAAGGTGGAATGTGTTTTGGTGTCGGTGGATGATGAGAGGAACCTTTAAGGTTCATCCACTCTCGTCCTTCTTCTTTCTTAAGGGGACACACTACACTAGTCTCTCAATGGTAGCAACACTTATTGGTGTAAAAGACCGAGAGAGATGTAAAGAGTAACAAGTGTTGAGAGCAAATAAGTCGCTCTCTTCGTACCCTCCCACGATGTCCCTGGAGATTTGATAGATGAGCCACAAATCTCTCCCAAGTTTACGTTCAAGTGTCAATACACATTTTGTAAATTTGGGTCATAAAATTTTATTTATTGTATCAGAAGAAACCGTTGGTCAGTTACAAACAGACTTCTTGTTAACTGACGAAAACCTGAATGGCGTGGGCTGACGAAAAGTAAATTCCAGTTTATGTGGAATTCGCGTGATTGGTTGATTGATTTGTTCCTTCCTTTGCAGTCTGAAGGATGTGGTGGCAAGTTAGAGAAACGAAGAGGAGTGAGTACTTTTCACAACTTGAGAATAAAGGGGATGCGTCCAAGTAAACGACGAGTTTATATCAAGTTAACATGGAATGATGTTATGAGAGTTCAATGGGCACTTCCAAAAATCCCAAGGGTTCTCATGGGAAAGTCAGGTCTAATTTTAAGTTATTGTTCAAAGAGCAAACTGGTTTCGTTCCAGTGGTGTAGGTCGCTCAGTAGTCACTCCTTTATAAATATAATCATCATATCCATTAGCGTATTACTTACTGAAGAGAAGGAATCTGTTCTAGAGGCTTAGATTGTATTTTGTACACTTTGTAGTTAGTCTTTCTCTCTGTAAGCTACGAGTTAACTCCTGTTATTCAACAAGTAGTGAACAAACAAGGTACAAATCGAGGAGTATGGAGGAGGCTAGTCTAAGAAAAGGGTGCACGGACGAGAGAGATGAAGGGTCCAACTCATTTTTGTGGCTGAAAGGCTAAGTACCATCTTTCAAGTGGAGGAATGAAGGAGGAGAGGAAGTGTAGGATTTCATAAAGGAAGGGCCAAGGACTTAATAAGAACTCTCCTGCTCATGATCCAATCATTCACAATATTGTTGAGAAGGTAGAGAGAGACTTAAGAAAACTGGAGACTCACACACACGAACCCTTAAAATGATTAGGTTGATTAATAATATCTCCTTAATGGTAGGGATTAGTATTAAAGCTTATGGAAAGGATGAATGAATGAGTGTGTATACTACCAATTGTTCCCAAACAGCTTACGATAAAAGTATCCAGCTTATAGTAAATTGACTGTGTATGAGTGAGCAGCTAGTAAAGGTCATCATCCGGTTGTGTTTCCGGTCCTATCCGAACGATATTATGAAGGACTTCCTCTGTGGACAAAAAGTGTACGCACCTCTCTTCATCATTGATTTGGAGGAAAGTATCACGTAACTTATAAAAAGGAGCTAGTTTATAGAAGCCTGCTGCCGTGGAGTTCAGAATCCATAAGGTTTCACATCAACACACAGTTATACGAACTACTATATAGCAAAGGATTTCCTTGAAGATGTTGTACTGTGAGATGGTCAGGGTCGTCCAATCTAGACCATCGTAAAGGTATACAGTGTTTGTATAGTTGAGTGTGCGAGGAGAATAACCTTGAGTAATTAGTGTATATGGTGGTAGCTGGTAGCTGGTAGGTTGGTGCTAAGAGCTGCCAATCAACAGTTCAATCATATCATAAAGGTACGAAGGTATATATGGAGGAATGGATTCATTCATCGGATCGGCAGAGATATTATTATTACCATTTGTTGAACAACGCAATTAAATAAAAATGCTGTGCTGTGAAGATATGGATGAACTGAATGAATCATTAAGTGTACGCTGAGAATGATTGTGGCATAACGATATGGGGAATAACGGGTACAATTGAGGCAGAAAGGCAGACATTGCACTCTCGTCGTTTACTTTGCATACATGCGGATATAGTAGACAGTGTATTAAGGAATAAAGTGTGCATTTACATGATTCATGTATACATGAATATATGAAGGCATAAAAAACAATGAACTCGAGACTCGAGTATGCAGGCAGGCAGCAGGACCGGTGGTAAGGATCTGATATATAACATTCAAGTGAACATTGTTGAACGGAGAGAGAGAACAATGAATGACGAGTTGTGGGTGAGTGTGTGTTGCATATATGCGAATATGTATATTTTATATGTGATGTCCCGTTCTTAAAGAGGATTACTGCGTAAAGTGGTTTTGCAACACAGAAGCTTTATGAGACTTATTTTACATCGGAAGTTGCTTGAACTTGAATGTTGAGTGCAAATTGTGCACAGAGAAATTGTTCTTATCGGTCTACTCATCTTTGTAAAGCTAATTGAGTGTGTAGCTCGTAAAGTCACACCAACTACGAACACAGTAGCAAGTTTAGTAACCGGCTAAATGGTAAACTGCATTTATATTCTCATACTCCTCCATCCCTTTACAAGCAGTTTATTAGAGCAATTAGCAGCCATGAAAGGTTTAATTGGTGTTGCTTTTGTTTGTACTCTTCTCGGTGTGTGTTGTATGTGTGGAAATCCCTTTTGTTTATTAGACGACCGTTTTGTAGAAGAAAGAAAGGCAGTTGTTTAGGAATGAGTGAAAGATGATGACGTTAAGTATGACGGATTAAGGGATTGTGAGGGAGATTAGAAGAGGCACGAATAAGTGAGTAGTGTGTGGCAGCAGGACTTGGGATGATGGATTATCTTCCTACCAAAACTCTTTTACCAGCTTTGAATAATAATAATAATATTGTTTGTGGATTCAAGAATCCACGCTTAATGTTTTAATTAGTAGTAAAAAGTACTTTTTAATTATTATCACTTTCCACGTGTAATAATAATCTACTTAATCGTGTTTTCTTTTTTGACACGGAGCTACAGGATTGGTTTAAGGGATATATTTATTTAGAAAGCACGTGTGTGTGCAAGTGTGTTAGTTTTGGTGTCTCCATAAATCATGATTGACCTCCTAGTTCACCTCCCCAATAAACCTTTTATAAACGAGAACTAGTTAAGTTCTTTTCTAAAAATGTTTACAATCCGGAGAAAAATCGTGTCAGGGTAAACATACTTGTTGACAATTCTCGGAATTCGTAAGGTGGTTGGGAATGTCACGGGCGAAATGCCGGAAATGGGGAGTGAAAGCGCGGAAGAGTGAATGAGTGAAAGCACCGCGTAGTTAAGATCAACAAAAACAAGTGAAATCTCTGCGTAGCTTCAAGTCTTGTTCCCCGTATCTCTTAAATACTGTGTAAGCTTCTCGTACATCATAACACACGCTACACAAGCTACTTCGTAGTATCATGCTGAATCTACAAAAACATATATAGCCTTACTATCACTTCAAATATACTTTAACCTTCACTCTCACACTCTGTCTCCGAAATGTTTTGAAACTCTGAAACTCACCCGAAAGAAGAAACAGTAAATAAAACAAAGCTCCTGGCTGTTGTGTTAGGTTAGGACTTGGCTTAGAATACAATGATGCTCATAGGCTTCGCATGTTGTCGCCTAAAGTAGCTGTGAATTAATGGCTCATTTAGCAAGCTTTGTCATCGTCATGAAATCTTTTGGTTGGGGAAGTGTGGGCGAACACGAATATGTCAGTTGCTTCTCAGGTTACGTGAATACCGTGGTTGTCTAATTATTGACAAGTTATGCGGTCTATTTGTCAGCCTACGCTCAAGAAATGTAGTTAGAAGTCTTGAGGAGTGTTGATTCCTTTTATAAGACTCAACTTATTGGGAGATCGCAAACTGTTGCCTCAGTTCTCAATTATCTCTGCGTGTGCTTCTTCTTATGTGGTACATCGTGAGTGAGTGAGTAGAGGAAACCTTCCAGAAGTTATTTGGGTCGAAGGTCACCCATACGTAAAATCAGGTTGATTGGATGGACAATTCACAACTAAATCGATTCACTCGTTCATTCCTTCACATTATCTCCTTATAGTGATAAAGTATGAGTGTGTGAGTGAATGTCATTTGCTCTTTTCTCTCTTCGGTGCCTTACTTTCTCTGTACACGTTCAAATTGCATGTCGTGCTTTGTTGTACGTCCCACTTACATGTCACGTCAATAAGTCTCGAACCGTCGAACCCAAACATGAATTAATTAGCTTCCCACTTCTTTCTTTTTCTGTTAAGTCGATACCCAAATTCGAAACAATGATATGCATGTACATACCCGGGTTTATTGATTACGTCAATTCCTCTCTGTGCTTACTTTAATGAGGCTGTTCATCCCATGTCGTTCATCGGATATTTTCCGTGTGTCCAGCAACAAACTGTCAATCAAAAGTCCAACTGTGCACAGAACTAGAACGGAGCTGCTAGAAGTCTAGAAAAAGGATATAAACCTCATAACACGGTGAATATCTAAAAGAAATGACGCAAACAAGGCTACATTTAAGGATAAAGCAACAAGAACGGTGTGGAGCAATTTAATTTATTTAACTGTCCAAAATGACGATGACTGTTCACACACATTATCATCCATATTCACGACTCCTGGCAGTCTTCACTACTCAAAGAATTATTAACTCGAGTATTTTAGGCTTAAGGAAATTCCCAAGATTTAACAAAATTCATCGCGAGCTACTTGCTAAGTGTCCTTAAGACATGCAAGGCAATCCTGACTGCTGACCTAAAACTTTTTAGCTTTTGATGTAATCACCATCATCACCAGCAACCACCAAAGCAACAGAAGCCAGAGAAGTCAGCAGTAGCAACTCGATGGGAATAAAGTCTCGTCGCTCTTTTGCCTTGTCTGTCACTCCATTCGGCTGGAGTCCAGAAGAACCTTTGGTTCCCATCGAAAGTCATCCACTATTCTCACGACTACTCCCTTCTTCTCGTCATCAGACATCATAAACTGTTTTTTGTCCCAGCCAGTCACAAGTCAATAGTATCAGAGGGAATTTAGGGATGCTGTTCTGTTGATGACATCGGGAATCGACATGTGTGTGTGCATTGATGAGATGAGCCCTTAGCTTTTTATTAGACGTTTTACATTTCAAGTCCCCACACACCCATCACTGGCATTTAAAGATGAATAGCCCAGTTTTGAAGCGATTCTTGTCGACGCATTTCATTTAGCTGAGTGTTTGAGACACACAATTCTGAAGTATTTGTTGAAGTGGCTTTAATGCTGTCAATATTAGACGAGATGTAGGTGAATGACTTGAGAGTGAGTGGATTAGTCCAAGGACGAGTTGTGTTGCCAAATAAATGACGAGAGAGAGAGAGAGAGGTGTGCTCATTTACTTTGTGTGTGCAGCGTCTGACAAGAATAGTAGCAAAGTATGCATAGGTTGACTGCGTACTAAAGGGTTCATTCTAAGGTAGAATTGGGTCAAAGAAGGGAGTTAAGCGATAGTGTAACGCGTACACTTGTAATCTCACGTAGTAAGTAGAGTTGTAACAGCGATGGTGATAGTGCTGGGAGTGTGGGGGTGATCAGTAGATTGGAAACGGAACGAAATGAGTTGAAAGGAGGAAGGTGTTTGGTATTTATTGTAAAGTACGAGTCGCATGCTTCACATCAACACAAATAAATCCAACTCAGAGATCACACAGCAAAGGTGGGTTAATTGCGTCATTATCACAATGAGATGCGTGAAGAGTCCAGCACACAGGAAGGCATGTGTTGGAGTCTATTTTGGTATTTAGCGTTTGAGGAATTGATTGAATGGGACTTATCGGTCAACCTGTGTGCTCTCTCAGTGTTCTGTCCTTAGGTCGTTAGGTCATCTTAACTGTTATACACACACACATAGTGTATATTAAATGATAAGGGGTCTATTGTATTCTTTAATGTGATTTTTAGTTCAAAGTCTCCTTCATCAAAGACTCCTCAGGTGGTCAAGAATAAAAGTGCATAAGTGCATAAATGTTTCAAGGAATTTTCTATCCCTTATAAAGATGCACAGACAATCGATATAAACCAATCTATAGTGAAGTTTCATTATTTTTAAATGCTCTGAAAAGCCTACAATTAATGGTACAAACAGGTACATATGCATTAATACATTAGTTTCTCAATCCGAAAAGTGTTTCTACTTTTATACTCGGCAGTAAGGAGGCCTGGTTTAGAACTCGATAGAATTAGTGAGTGTGCGACCTGTTTGAAACTGTGCACACAGGTAAATTTGAGTAGTTTAGCAGAGTTGGTGGTAGCAAAGCAGAGAGCAGAGGAGACGTATGGAGCAAATTACAGGCCATAAAATGACCGTCCATTAATTGGCACTTTATGTAACTGGCGTAATAGTTTGAGGTGGCGTATTCGTGTGTGAATATTCATACTGTTGGGATTTTAAATGAGGCAGCGTCGGTCTTCCCTCATCACCATTAGCGGATTGAGCATTACTAAAAATATAAGCCTTAAAGCTTATTCAGCCTTAGTATATAGCCAGGAGAGAAGTAGGTGAGTTTGTGAGCTCAGTTGTAATTTGTACACTTTAGGAAGACTCTTAATGAGACACGGTGCATTAAATCTACTTGGTTGTGTCAATCAATATTCAGAATTCAATTGTTTTGGTGGTTGGGTCTGCCTACCTTTCTTCTTTAGGCATATGAATAATGGATTGCTACTTATGTTCCAAACACACCGAGGAGAGCACCAGAACCTACTTTCCTACTCCCAAATAAACTACACTTGCTTAAATGTCAATAATTCCCTTTTCGCAAAAATCGTACGGTATCATTGGTGGAAATGGTGAGTGGGGTGTATGGGTGAATTACCTTTGAGGACAGTTTCAAGGTCCAGCATATTATGTGTGTGTGTGTGTGTATGGCTGTCGATAACAATAATATGTGTTCTGCTCGTTTGCCTCCATATGTAGTAGTCGTACTAATGTGTGCATGGCATAATGGAATTAGTATGAGTTGTGTCCAGGGTGGGAGGGAAAGTCCCGTCCAACCTACATATCTCCACACAACCCACAAATATGTTCCTTATCGGTGAAAGTATTCTCACATCCTTAGCTTACCCTAAATGCCTTTTATTTCCTAGCATGTTTTCAATTTCGTCTAAACTGTTTTTCTAACTGAGCAACTGAGCTCTGTGTGTTATTCCCCATAACTCCCATTTCCCAGTACAAATAATACTGGCTGACGTGTGAGAGTGTGTGTGCCAAAAATGCTCACAAATATGTAGGCTAAGTGTGTAAGGAGTACAATACAAGTAAAAAGAGGACTGCTGGAGTAACTGGACATGTACGTCACAGGGAAGACTGGGGACACATGCGGATTCCTTTAGAATTGGTGTTTTCGATCAAACTCTCAAAACTGGCCGGCAGTGTATTGATTTATTAATCCATAATGAGTGGAGTTTTCATGCTTTGTGTAATCCCTCAAGATAATCGATGCACACGGAGGAATGAAAAGCAATGATATAAATAGGTAATTGAGAGATGTGTGTGTCGGTATGTCTAAACTTTTGAAGCCAGGCGTGTTCGCAAGTCTTAAAGGACTTTCTCGTGCATATTTCATGCCCCACTTTCTCTCTACACACACACCACAGCAGCTCAGTGGTTAATTATACCTTGAGGAAAAGTTATTGATTCTGTTTAAGAATGTACTGTGGATATAGTCTTTAATATATGTGTGTGTGTCATCACGATGATATATAAAAAGAAACAGATCGGGAAAGACTAAAGCACTGTACACTTTGACTCGGATCTCAGAAACCAGAGAGAAAGAGCAGAGTGAGAGTGAAAGCGTATCGTAAAGTGCGCAAGGGAAAGAGAGATCAATGTCCAAATTATGGTGTGTGTGGAAAGTAGAAACTAGACTACTTTTTGCTCCTTTCTCTCCTATGTATTTATATGCAAAGAATGCAGGCCAGGAGTGTCAGTGTGTCCATACAGCGATTCCTCAACAAGAATAGGATAGTATGTGTGTGCTTTCTCCTATTTCTCTAGAATCTAGTAGAGTTACATATCCTTATAGCTATTGAATGATGTAGTTCCACAGATATATACTTAATGATCTGATCACTGACTGAAACTCCATTTAGATTCTTTTGTAGATTTTAAGGCTTCTTTTACGCGGTCATGTGGAGACCGTTAGGGAGTACATTAAAAGTGTTGTGTGTGCCTATATACAAAGTATATATATATATATATATAGTGGGAAAGGGTAACTGTATGTGTGGAAGTTTGTTTAAAGTTAGTGAGAGAGAAGTAGGTTGAAACACTTGTAAATATACGTAGGGAGTTGAGGAAGGAAGAAGAAGGAAAGTGGTGGCATGTACCTAAGCATCTTTACTTGTAACTGGAATGAGCAAATACATCTTTTCTGCCTGCCCACGGACCACCACACCACATCACATTGGAGGATGAAACTCCTCTTGACTTTATTGGAAAAGTTAGCTGTGTGCACACAACAAAATGATCTTGTTGTATTGAAGGATAGGAATTAATGTTACGTGGGCGGGATAGGAATAGAAGAGCAGAAGGAAGAGAAAGTTACTTTCTCCTTGACTCATCTTGAGGCCATCCACGTGTGTGTATACAACAAATTCTATACACATGCAAATGTACAGGGGAAAGCCAGAATGTTCATCTTGATATAATAGCAACTCACTTCTTGCTGTATATCTCTCTTCATGCGAGTTGTTTTCTTCATCGAAGTCCTGCACACACAACCTTATGTACAAGTGTACAACTCTGTAGCAGAAGCAGCAGCAGCTCTCCTGTCCCTCGTGAGCCATTTGTTCTCTCTGCTTTTATCAAAATAGAGTTGAAAACAAGCTTATTGCACACACTCACAACTGGTTGGGCCTGAGAGAGGTGAGGATGAACGAAGAATACACACACACACAGGTTTGTGTGCTGAGGTAAAATAATAATGAAATGAATGAACTTTGTACTTCACTACGGAACCGTTTCCTGTCTCGAGTGATTATTACACACTCGGGGAGAGTGGCAGGAAAAAATCTACACACTGGTAAATCACATACACAGTTATGTGTTTGCAGGAGACTTTGTAGGTGTTGGTTGGAAAGTACTGAAAGTAGTAGTACCCTCCGTTTCAACACATTCAACACCATTTGGGTGTAAATGAGAAATGGGAGGTGGAATAATTTTTAGTAAATTAAAAGCTATTTTATACACGAAGAGGAAAAGAGGAATGTAAAAATAGGAATGCGCTTTTGAAGTTGTGTATAACCATTTAAAGTGATGAAGGCTGTACAGGACTGTATAGTCGCATGCATTGGGTTGATTGAATTTGAGTGAAATCGTTAGGAATACTTTGTAAGGAGAGATTCCTTAGTTAGATTGGTAAGCTTTAGATTTGTAATTGTAGGTACTCGTTAGAAACGTGTTGGATGGACATTTTAGGGAAGTTTTTTATTTTGGCACACTGGGTAAGCTTTAAGTGAG
The DNA here is from genome assembly GCA_034696585.1 of Isotomurus maculatus. Classification (NCBI taxonomy): domain Eukaryota; kingdom Metazoa; phylum Arthropoda; class Collembola; order Entomobryomorpha; family Isotomidae; genus Isotomurus; species Isotomurus maculatus. The sequence continues at coordinate 861 of JAQGAC010000015.1, read as the reverse complement.
AGAGTAGAGGTGGGGAGTAATTATGCTACGAATAATTACACTTTTGGCAGTCGCTGTGATTAGAGGATGTGTAATGTCACCTGTCACGCCATGTTGTTTCACACATTGTTTGCCCAGTGACCAACACTCTTTTAGAGGAGAAGTATAAAATATATGGAAAAGCAAAGTTCACTGAGTGAGTGTGTGGTTCATCATCATCAATATGATCCCATTCTGACTTCCGGCAAACGCTCCTGTTTGTTGTTGGCTGAAGGCTCATAAAATTCAATTTTGAACAGTACAACTTACCAAATCACCAAGCTGGATTATTATTACTGTTTGTTTGACGCTTGAATTCTTAATTTCCCTTTTTTACCCCACAAAACCCAATTTTCTCGATTTTCCCAAAACGCATATTATTATTTCAATTAGTATACCTGTACGCAATACAGAGAAATACTCACATAATTTCGCATAAAGTTCTCGTACATCGTTCATGTAGCAAGCAAGTCACAAAAACGAAGGTTCAATTGTTGCTCAATCGTGTTGTGTTTGTGTCACTAGGCTGTCTGTGTAGGTTAAGTAAGGTTACAGCTTGAGCTAGGCATTTGGGTGAAATACATTATGGATGTGTGCGTGATTTTGCTCAGAAGAATGGAAACCCTTGTGAAGGTGTATGTGTAAAGTTATGAAAATTATAATTGTGTAGAAAATGAATGAAGGTCAGACGAACAACATGCGAAATAAGACGATGAAGCGTAATTCAATATTTGGATGAAATTTATGTGCCTATTGATTGATTGATTTGATTGATTTCGCTTTATTTCAGTGTTATGATCATTTAGTACAATAAAGACTAGTCTTCCATGAGTAACACCATAA